>PVJI01001837.1:0-40590 GCA_004026765.1 Micronycteris hirsuta
TTGCCCTGGCTGGCGTAGCTTGGTGGATTGAGCGCGGGCTGCGAACTAAAGGGTCGCGGTTCGATTCCCAGTCAGGGCACATGCCTGGGTTGCATGCCAGGTCCCTGGTGGGGGCCACATGAAGGGCAACCACACATGGATGTTTCTCTCCCTCTCTTCCTTCCCTTCTGTCTAAAAATAAATAAATAAAATCTTAAAACCAGATAAGTCTGCATTTGATTCCTACACCTAACACAAATTAGTTATTTAATTTTGAATAACTTACTTTACCACTCTGAGCTTCACCTGTTGTGAAGACTGAAATAGATCTTTTTTTTTTTTTTCAAAGAGGCAGGAGGAAACTTTGGAGGTGGTAGATATGTTTATGGTATTGACCATAATGATTTCAGGGACATATACTTATTTCTAAACTCTAGTCATATACATTAAATAGGTACAGTTTCTTATATGTCAACCATGCTTGCTTTTTTAAAGGAAAAGATCATTTTTTAAACATTCAGTAAAATGGTGGATATCTAATAAGTGCTCAATAAAATAATTTGATTATACTAAGATTGTTTTAATTATATTGATATTATTAATAGTTTTATAATAGCCTTAACCTTCAGGAAGAAATTGCCACAAATATTTTACTTTAGTGTTAAAACAGAAATTCTCTTAAAGAGAAATCAATATTTTCCATTTAACCTGAAATTAAAGAACAAGCATTAAAGGAATTTCATGGAGCATTGGGTGGGTCCGTTTTATGCTGGGAAAGGAGTGGTCTACTTGAGTGCTCTTTTCTCTAGAATGCCTGAAATCACAGACAAACATCACTAAAGGTAAGTAGTATTTGAAATTCTAGCATCATTTTGTCTTCCCCTAAGAGTGAGTTACACAAATGTCTGCCCCCTAGAAGCCTACAGAAGTATTTCCTTACAATCACCTACCAACCACAGCCACGGCCACTGGGTAGCAAAGTACCGCGATTTCCATGGGGTGGAGCCTCCGAGGGGGCGGAACTTAGCGTGAAGTTTGGAGACTCTGGTTCCCCCCGCTCCGGCGTCACTTGCAACCTCGTGAGTGCACGGGTCCGCATGAGGAGCTGAAGATTCGAAAAAGATTCATGGGTTTCCTACACGCTGGAATGCCGGCCTCCCAGCAAGCGACCCTCAAGCTCTGAGGACTCGCCCCCCGCCCGCCTCACCTGTTATCGAGATCTGTCACTGAGTGACACTTGCCTTCTGCCAGGCCCAGAGAGGGCCACCTGCAGCGTCATCGAGGTGATGGGCAGCCAGCTCCTCAGCTCCAGGGCTTATCCTGCGCCCTGGTGGGGACCGCAGCCCGAAGGACCTGGCCGCGCCAAGAGCCACTGAATCGAGGAGCCCGTGGGCCCCGAGTCCGGGACTGCGCTCGCCTCCGCGGTGGTCCAGGCTCTGGACTGTGCTTTGCAGCTGCCCCCGGAAGACGTTTACCTTGTGCTGGAGCCCGAGCCAACGTTGGTCCTGCAAGTCTCTCTGGGGGTGATTGGGGGGAGGCACCAACTTATGCTGGCCCCGGGCCTTCTTGGGCTTCGGAGACGAATACTTGGAGGGCAGCCTGACAGCCTGGAACGCAGCGCTCTCCTGGACGCCCCCAGGGAAGACGTCGCCGTCCTAGGGGGGTTCTTCCGTGCTCGTGTCCCAGAGATCGCCACCCAAGAAGAGGCCTACGAAGAGGACTCGGCCCCCGAGTTCCTGCCTCCTTGGATGGACGATGCAGCAGACTCCGTCTCTGAGTTCGCCCCTCCGCTAGAGGGGTGATCGGCCCCAACCCGCACAGTCCTACCAGAGAGCCCTCGCCTCAGGCCTCCACCCCTAGTCCATTAAGACGCTCGCCTGGTCCCTATGTCAACCTGGACTTCCACCTTCTGGAGCCCTCCCCCAGCTCACCGCTCCAACCTTTACTTCCCTCTCGGAGTCCAGGTCCGCACGTGCGACCTCAGCGCCCTCCCGGTCCAGCAGGCAAGGCCCAGAGACGGCCGTTTCAGGAATGAACTGCCCTCTATCTCTCACACACACGCGCGCGCGCACACACACACACACTCTCTCTCTCTCTCTCTCTCTCTCTCTCTCTCTCTCTCTCTCTCTCTCTCTCTCTCTCTCTCTCTCTCTCTCTCTCTCTCTCTCTCTTCCTGGAAACTGAGCGCTTCATATGCAAACAATTCCCTCCCCGCAGACTGGCTATAGTACGCAAAAGAAGATGTAAGGAAGAGAAAGCAGACTCTAGACTTCATCTTTGAAATAGAAAATCTGCCCAGGGATACCAGACAACGTGTTTTCAGACGTCTGGGCTTTTTTACAAGGTTATTCCCAGGCACCTCCATTCCCCTTCGTTTTGTATCAGTTATTTTTCCTCAAACTCTACTCCATCCCCCTATTGTTACTCCTGTTTCTCCCAAACCAAGAAATCACTGGATTTCTCGTGTTTTTATTTTCTTTGTACGTTTTTCCATTAATTTATATTCTTGGTCATGGCTTCTCTCTTTCTTGATGTGTCCAGCTGCTCTTCTGGAAAACTGCAAAATAGTATAATGGTTGCTTGACATAACAGCCTGATGTTTGTTCATAGTTACCTCTTAACCTGCTGAGGTTCTCTGCCAGTCAGTTCACTTTTCACTATGAAGAGCTGTTGGATTTTATCAGATGTTTCAAGCATGCACTGGGATATATATTTCCTTTTAAAAATCTGTTCTTCTGGAGATTTTAACCTATAGACTGATGTAAAATGTTTGCATTTCTGCTATTCCACATTACTTCATACCTTTTAAATTCTACCCCAAGCTTTTTCCTATGTAAATCAAACTAATAACTTCTAAAATTTTATTTATCATGTTTGCTTCACATTTTTACAAAAACATACTACTGGTCAAACTGAAGTCAACAACATGATTTTATTGTTTAATATCAATACTATTTAGATTTACCAACACGCTTTACCAATTCTTCTCTACCTTTTCACTCTTACATTCCACTCCTGAAGTCTAGCCACAGTTTTCTTCTTGCTGAAGGATATTCTTTAATAGTTCTTTCCACCATGTCCAGTGTATGGTACACTGTCTTGGTTTTGTAAGTCTGAACATGTTTTTGTGTGGTAAACTCCCTTAGTCTTATATGTCCGAAAATGTTTTATTGCTTATTCGTTAATTATAACATGATGTTTAACTCAATATGTTAGTCCATTACTATGCCATTTTGTTGCTTTTGAAAGCAAAAGGTCTGCCAATCAATATGTTATTCCTTCTAAATTTAATTCGGCTGTTCATTTTAGCATATTTTAAAATGTTTCTTTTCCTTTGGGGTCCTACAGTTTTATTATATTGTCTCTGGGGTAAATTCTATTTTTATTCAGCTGGGTAGAATTTGATTAACTATCGATATGGGAAATTATTTCTTGGCTGGAGTCCCACAAAAATCTTAGGCTCTCTATCTTGGAATATCCCACACACCCCATCTCTGGAAACCCAATCAGATACAGTAAATATAAGGTAGTGCTCCATCTCCCATTGCTCTTAACATCTTGGTATCATGTGTGTATGCCTTAATTCCTGCTGTCTTTATTCTTTAACCCAATTAACTAATTTTATTAACTGCTTCCAGTATTCTTTTATGTTTCTATAAAAAGTTTTCACTCGAAGATTATATATTTTTTTCTTCTCAAGATTTTTACTTCCTTCATCTGTTTCAAACTTCTTCAGTTAGTATTATAAACTCCTATTTGTGTTTCATGGATGGTATTCCATCCTTTATGTTTTAAATTTTTTAACATTAATTAATAGCTCAGTTAATTCAATTTCCTCACAGGTAAAATCTATTATTTCATTTTAATCACATTGGATTGCCTCATCTGCTTTGTTGCCTCGATTTTCATTAGTGGTTACATTTTGAGTGGGAATTCATCTTCTGCATTCCACAGTTATAATTTTTAGTTTCCACTTCCTAGTGGACCACAACTCAGCACCAAGGCTTTTGGGGTTCTTTTAACTTGTCTCTGTGGAAAGTCATAGGTCTAATCCCCAAGCAATCATACGGTGGCCGTTTTTAGTTTCAACTTGCCTTTCCTTGATCAACCACAGGCACTACCATAAAATAGCGCTCAGTGCCTCTTCAAACGTTGATGATTGGCAGTAGGCCAGTTTTCAGCCCTCTCAAAGGAGCAGAAATCCCATTAGTCTCAGTGCCACAAATATACCAAACATCAGCCGTCCATTCAGAGACTGGATTTTCTACTGTATTTCTTGTTCCTGGAGGTATGTGTCTTGCTTTTGAAAGTAAGTATCTATATTTAATATGATTTAATGCTTTCTGTCTCTGCTTCCAGTAGAAGGAATCTCCCTGTACTACCATCTTGTCCACAATTCCCACCATAACTGAACCATCCTTCCCCCTTCCCCCCATAACACATCAATTAATCAGTCCCAAGTCCCAGCCAAAGTATCTAATTATTCTGAAGAGGGAAGATAACCCTGTTTGAAAAGCTGTCTTCTACTGCAAAAGCCTCATTATCTATACTAGAAATAACTAAGGATATCAATTTTCAACAATATCTGAACCAAATAGTCCAAATACCCTCAAGAACAGCACTCTTGAAACTGATATATAAAAATTGTTTTAACATTTTTAAAGGCATATCTCAGCTTATAAATGTGTCAGAAATCCTCTGATGCCAAAAATGATGACATGTCACAAATCCAGAGAGGAGAGTGGACTCCTCCAACAGGTAATCTAAGAAGCGAAAGAAAAAAACTCATAATACAAGAGGGAATGGGACTTAAATTTATCTTAAACATATCAACTCTTAAATTTATCTTAAAGATATACAAGTCTGGACTGCATGGGAGTAGTACAGGATGGAGACACACCAGCGTTTTGGAAGAACCACCTAAGTGTTCAAAATGCCTAAGCATATTTTGAAATCACCAAGAATTAGGATGGCGCCAATATGGGAGAGAGTGACAGTAACCCAAGAGTAAACATACTTAAGGAGTGTGGGAGAGGAACCCTGCAGTTGGAAAGAGGGTAAAGGACTGCACCAAAATAGAACAGAGGGTGGCTATACTCTGACGATATGAAATTCAGGAAAAATAGAGAAATGGTTGGAAAGCATCAGTGAGGAGCAATATATATGTGTGTGTGTGTGTGTATACATATACATACATATATATACATATATATATATATTAAAAATACCTCCAGCTATCAGTACTAAGGGTGTGGGAAAGAAAGCAGCCTTCACTTGAGAAGCCTTCAGAGAAAACAGTGTACTCAGAAGAAGCAGGTTTCAATTTTAATATAAAGTTAAAGGGAAGGTGAAGATTTTTGAGTTTTGTGATTGACTATGAGCCTCAGAGGGCAGAATGAAAAGATGTAAAACATAAAGATAGGAGGTAGTGAGGAAATACCATGTACTGAGTATTTGAAGATTTGAATCTGAAATCTGAGGGATGAACAGATTCCCACCATGAGCAAGAATAAAAGTCATGAGGAGATTAGTCTTCATGACCCTATGGCAGACAGAAGTGGCAAGACTTCCAGCACTGAAGGCTAAAGGGAACATATTTCCAAGAACATACAAAGTTCTGGAACATATTATAGTATGTTCCAGAAGCACAACTTTCTTCTTCATTCAGGAAGTGCAGCTTCCAAGGTTGATACATTTAAATATATGTTTTTATATAAAAATATATATTCATACGTAATTATTTAAAATTATATATTTTATATAAAGTACATTCATATATTATATGAATTTGGTGTTTGTAAGCCTACCAAACACTAAATTCAAAGAGAATAATTTTTATATACAGAGAGAAAAGGCAACTACAATGAAAAGGCACATTACACAGATATTATATGAATGGCCATACACATATGAAAACCTCATGAGTAATCAGAGAAATACAACAAATACATGATGAGAATCCATTTTACATCATCAGATTGAAAAATGCTTAGAAATCTAACCATACTAAGTATTGTCAAGTATGTGGTGCAAAGGGAAACTTACCCAAAGATACAGAATATAAATTAGGATAAATACTTAAGAAAGCAGTCTGGCCTTATCTATTATTGTTGGGGTGCCACACACTACTACCCAACGATTCCATATCTGGATTTTTGCACTAAGCATATAGGTAAAAAGTCAAAGATCTATTTTAACATTAAACATGTCAGTACTATTTAATTCCCAAATTCAACACATACCAATTATTTAATTTTGTAAAATTCCCTTCTCTCCTCTGATCTTCACCAATGAGGACTGAATAAACTAATTTTTAAGCACTCAGTGTAATATAAGCCAGGTAGCCAGTTTGAATACAAAAAGTTAACCTTATGATAAATTTTGCTACTGTTATTAATTACCACAGCCAGACCTCTAACAAAAAAAAAAATGCAGTTTAATTTGAATATTTTAAAATCTTTTCTATTTTAAAAGATTGCATTTTTAATTTCTCTCCTGAATGAAAAGAATTTCAGGAACCATTTGCATTAGGAGTGGTGGGAGTTGGGGTAAAGGCTTTTCACAGCCTCCGGGAAAAATCTTAGAAGACATTGGACATGCACTACCTATAAAAGTAAGCAAGCAATTTATGAGATTGTGTTTCAGCTATTTTTTCCCCTCACGAATAAAGGCCACGGGGCCCCAGCCGAGCACCCAAACTGCATTCCCCTACACTTCCTAGAAAACCTACCCTACCTAGGCACTGTACCAAACCTGCTGCTGTCTTCGGAAGGAGGCGGGGCTTAGAGTGAGACGCAGGTCACCTGACAGCCCACGTTGTTAATCCCTCCGCGTTTACGGGTCGGCGGGAGGAGCGGAAGATTGTAAAGCTCGAGGCCAAGCCCGGAGCCCCTCAAGGCGCTCCTAGAATCTGGGGCTGCGGGCTTCCTGGTAGACGACCCCACGAGCTCCGAGGACTCGCTCTAAGGACTCGCCCCGCGACGAGTGGTCCTGCACCCCACTCGCCCTCGGCCCTCCTCACCTGTCATCGAGAGCTGTCACTGAGTGACACTCGCCCTCTACCAGGCTCAGAGAGCGCCGCTCGCAGCGCCGTGGAGGTGATGGGCAGCCGGCTCCTCAACCCCAGCGCCTATCCTGCGCCCTGGTGGGGACTGCAGCCCGAAGGACCTGGCCCAGCCAAGCGCCGCCGAATCGAGGAGCCCGCGGGCCCCGAGTCCGGGACTACGCCCAGCCTGCAAGATCCCGCGGGGCCTCCGGCCGCGGGCACACTCACCTCCGTGGTGGTCCTGGCTCCGGGCTGTGCTCTGCAGCTGCCCCTGGACGACGTCGACCTGGTGCTGGAGCGCGAGCCCACGTCGGTCCTGCAAGTGTCTCTCGGGGGGCACACCGTCATGCTGGTCCCCCAGGCCCTCTTGGAACCCGGCGTTCTCCAGGGCGCTCCCAGGGAGGACGTCGCCGTCCATCAGGGATTCTTCTGCGCATGTGTCCCAGGGATCGCCGCCCAAAAAGAGGCCTATAACGAGGACGCGGACCCCGAGTTCCTGCCTCCTTGGGTGGACGCCGCAGCAGGCTCGGTTGTTGGGTTTCGCCCCTACCCACACAGCCCCACCAGAGAGCCCTCGCCTCAGGCGTCCACCCCTAGTCCATTGAGAGGCTCGCCTGGTCCCTTCGTCAACCTGGACTTCCACCTTCTGGAGCCCTTCCCTAGCTCACCGCTCCAACCTCTACCTCCCTCTCCGAGTCCAGGGCCCCACGTGCGACCCCAGCGCCCTCCCGGTGCAGCGCCCAAGGCCCGGAGACGCCTGTTCCAGGAATGAACTGTCCGACTATTCCTTGCCACCTGGCTCTGGGGCTAGTGATCTACCAAGACTCACTGTAAGCACTTACCACCACTCAGAGATGGAGCATCTTCATTCATAGACAGTGAGCAGCTATGGTTTTTATTGGCTTTGTTAGTTTGGGTTTGTTTTTGTTTTTTTTTTAATTTGTTTGTTTGGTTTTTTCGTGGGGTTTTTGTTTTGTTTTGTTTTGTTTTTGTTTTTTTAAGTAAAATGCCTTAATCCGTAGCAGCAAAAAGCAGACTTTGGTAAGGACCTTTAGCAAAGAGCATAGACCACATATAGCCAACCATGGATTTTTAGATCCCTCTCCTGGGCTGATAAGCAGCTGTTTTTTCCACATCTTTCGCCTTCAGCCAACTCCATTCTTGTTTCACCCCTCCTGCTGCCTCAGACTTACCTCAATTTTTTTTCCAAATTTATCTTTTTTGCCATCACCTCCCCCGTGCATTTCTTCTTTCTCTCCATTCCAAAGTTATTTTTTCTTCTTTTTGTAATTATGAATTTGCCTATGTATTTCCCTAATGTGCTGTGAGGAGCCTCTGATTAGCAATTTTTTTGATCAGCAATATTTTTAGCATACACAATGTTTATTAGGAAGAGCCTTGTGAAAGAGAAACAAAATACACAGCAATGGTCAAAGGGAGAAGCTGAGGTACTACGGGTCTAATGACAGCCTCCGCCAACCTCACTGGAAGCTCTGGGGTTAGCATGGCTGGTCCTAGTTGTCCCAGGTCAGGCTGAAATAGCCCAGTTCCCTCGTTCATCCGTGTGAAAGAGCAGGGAGGGGCCATGGTCGTAGTCAAGGCAGGCTTTTTCAGCTGAGACAGTTTCTAAAGGGTGTGGCACTTGAAGGCTTTCGGCCATAGCACTCCTAGCAGTTATGGGAACAACTCTCATTGAAGAAGAATCTGGGTGATGCATCACTCTGTCCACCACATCGCCTCGATATTGCTTGTCTTGACATTCATCTCCATTTATTCTGGTCTTTAATTATGACTGGCAATGAATTAATTATAATATTCTTCATATAAGCCTTGAATATTTGGTTAAAGTCTTATCTCCAATTTTCTTTTTCCATTTCTTGCCTTTCTAACACCATTTTCCTGGTCCATCAAGATAAACACATATTGAATAAATAAATGAATCAGTGTCACACAGATGTGATGCCTTGGACTTCTGGGAGTATTTCTAAACTTAGAATATAAAATTAGTAAAAACAATAGTTAATGAACGGAGGAAGCTATGACATTGGTTTGTTAAAGAAGCAGTTTGTACAATGCCATGTTCTCCTGAACTTTAACAATCAGATGGGTATTCTTAACCATGGCAGTCTGGGCTTTGCCTTGGTTCCCCCTCATAGTGATAAGAACTGCTACTCACTGCAATGCACTCAGCTTCCCATTTGGATATTTGATCTGATTTATTATTGAGTATTTTTTCATGCTCATAAGCCCACCACCCAGAATTTCCAGGTGTTATTTCTAGCACTATTTTCATAATGTTGCTTTGCTATAAAGAAGAGAATTTTTACAGGTAATGTAATCATATCCTTTGATCCCCATTTCCTGTCCCCTCCCCACCATTGCCAGAGGATTCTCATCATATCATGAATTTGGTGGGTATCATGCTACATGTACAAAGTATAGATATAAATCATCAATATTTATGTTGCTGTGTTGACAGTCAGTTTTACATAACTGGCATCATATTCGTCAGTTTACTTTTTTCCTCAGCTTTATTTTTGAAATCACCACTTATAAATATATATATGGTTCATTTCTCCTAAAGATTTCAGCTTCTATTATATGACTAGACCATATTTTATTCCCTAACTTATTAATAGATATTTGTCTTTATAGTTTTTTTTAACTAAAAAAATGTGTTTATTGATGGCAAGAGGATGCAAGCAATATAAAAATCAAAAGCTTCTCTGGCTTTAATTGGCTTTTCTTTCTCTTGTCAAATGAGGGTGGGATTTTATTTGTACATTTTCTAAGGGTCCCAATCTGCTCATGAAATCCTCATACAGGGGGAAGCTGTGGGGCAAAGATTCCTTAAGCGGCCCATTGGGAGAACTCTTTATAGGGGAGGAAGTAGCTGATCAGCTGCCTACTTCTTTCCCTTCTGCTTCATTTGTACTACAAAATAGTCATTGCACGTGATGGTGAGCCCAGCAATTATCAAAAAGAAGCTCTAGAAGCCCACGTGGCCATCTCGGCATTGGTCCAGGTCTTTCATTATTTTGTCTATGGCCAGAGGGTCTTTTTGATTTTCTAAAAATCCAGGGAACTCCTTTTCCATGAGCACTCTCAGGTCCTCCTTTGTTAAGTAGCCTTTATGCCCAGCAAATTTGTGAAACGTGAACGTCATCGTTTCCATGGCGTGTTCCATTTGAGAAGGCATCTTGGTGAGGTCTTGGCCCGAGGTGCAACTGGATGGCTAGGCTGGCTGGGACGTGTAACCAGTGAGCAGAGCGCTGCTTGCTGGTTGCCTTAGTAGGTGGGGGTGGTTGTCTTTACAGATTTTAGTACTACAAACGATACTGTAGTACACATCCTCACACTTGTCATCGTATACACCTGAGGAAGCGTTCTTCTGAAAAATATACCTAGAAGCTGTACTGATGGGTGGCAGGATATGTACACTTTTATTAGATATTGCCAAATTGTTCTCTAGAGTGGTTGCAACAGTTTAAATAGCCTCTAGCAGTCTTCTCCCACACCATCTCACCAAACTTGAAGTTGTTTGCCAATGGTGTCTTATTTTTAGACAAGACTGGGTACATTCAGGGTGGTATGGCCATAGACAGTATCTTGTTTTTTAAAGTTGTAATTTCCTAATTACTGGTAAGATAATGCAATTTTTCATGTGTAATGAGAATACTATTTTTAAAGTAATTTCAGATATATGTTGATACATTGCAAATCGTACTGTCTTTCAACTTATTACCCACCAAATCTAGTGGCTTTAACCTTTTCACGGGTGGAAGACAGGTACTACCTATATTAAAGCAGTTAGCTTTCAGCCTGGAGTTTCAAAGCTGACTCTCTTTCATTCATTGCTAGGCAAGTATCATAAGAATCAAATTTTCTCCAGAAAGAAAAATGACAACTTAATTTCTTAAGCAATCTTTAAATCTCAACAGCCAAGTTTAGAATTCTGAACATAGACTTCTAATATAAATCATCATCAGAGAGAACTGAGAAGTTCTAGCTGGGCAAGAATGGAAAGAGGAAAGACTAGAGAATTTAAGCATTCATGACTCACATGTATCATGACTTCAGACTCCTTTGAGTAAAAATCCTTAGCATTAGTTGAGGAGAAGGCCAAGAAAAAGGATCATTCTTGAGGAAAAGCAAGGGAAGGAGGAAGGAATCCAAACAGGTAACATTTGCAAAAAGGTGCCTGTGCTATTTAAAGGAGAATTAGAACCGAAAATGTCTGAGAGTCACTTATCTGGAAAGTTTATAGTGTACCTGCTCCTCATTCCCCAACCTCAAATTCCCCCTGTGCCAATGAGGTGGCAGCTCATGAGGAAGATGAAGTCAGTTGTGTACAATAAAGTTTTCTTTATACAACTGAATACAAATATGTTTAATGACACATTTATTTCTGTTTATTATCCATTTTTATCCTTGATTCTTTTTGCTATTATATCTATTAGACTTTTCTTTATTTGAAATTGTTTATATACTAAAGATACTAGTGCTTTGTTTTATGTTATATTTTCTTCTAATATGTCACTTGTTTTTAAGTTGTTTAATTGTAGAGACCTTTATAATTCTCATAAAGTGGAATTTTAGAATCTTTTATAATTTGTATTTTTCCCAAGAAAAAACAGAAAGATATTTTCTACACTCTCTTCTGGCAATTTTGAAGCCTTGGGGTTTTTTTCAAATTTAGATATGTAATCTCTGGGGATCTTATTTTTGTATATAGTTTGAAATAGGGATTAAATTTTCTTCAGATTAAAAGCCATTGCCCCAAAATCAATTATTAATCATTTATCCTTTATGATTTATAATGCCAGTTCTTTCCTATGCAAATTTCCACTATGATGGCAAACTAAAGACAATTTTAAAGAAACAAAAAAACTGACTTTGCCACCAGTAGACCCTCTGTTAAGGAAATTCTAACTGATGTACCTGAAGCAGAAGGATAGCAGTGCCAAGGTGAATGTTCTGAGAAGCAGGGGAGGAAATAAGAACAGAGAGTGGTATATATGCTGGTGATGAGTCTGAATGAATAATGGCTGACTAAACCAGTAGTAATGGAATAAGGTGATAAAAACCAAACAAAGATAGTATTAAAATATGTATGCCAGCCATCAAGAGAATGAGAAGACAAGTCTCAGACTGGGAGAAAATATTTGTAAAAGATATAACTGAGAAGAACTGTTAGGTAATATTATACAGATAACTCGTAAACCTCAATAATAAGAAAAAGATCAGCTCTAAGCGGGAAGTTCATAGTGATAAATGCCTACACTAAGAAACAAGAAAAATCTCGAGTAAATAACCTCACTTTATACCTCAAGGAACTAGAAAAAGGAGACAAACTAAGTTCAAAACTGGTAAAAGAAAGGAAATAAGGATCAGAGCATAAATGAATGAAACAGACTAAAAAAAATATTAGAAAAGAAATCAATGAAACAAAGAGGTGTTTAAAAAAAGATAAACAAAATTGACAAACCCTAACTACACACACCAAGAAAAAAAGAGAGATGACTTAAAAACTAAAATTAGAAATGAAACAGGAGATGTTACAACTAGTACCACAGAAATACAAAAGATCATAAGAGACTACCATGAACAATTATAGGCAAAAAAGAAATTGGACATCCTAAAAGAAAAGGATAAATTCCTAGAAACATACAACCTACCAATACTGAATCATGAAGAAACAGAAGTCTGAAAGATCAGTTACTAGTAAGGAGCTTGAATTAGTAATCAAAAACCTCCCAGCAAACAAAAGTCCAGAACCAGATAGCTTCACTGGTGAATTCTATCAAACATTTAAAGAATACATACAAATCCTTCTCAAACTCTTCCAAAAACTAGAAGAGGAGAGCTTACTTCCAAATTCATTTTTTGAGGCCAATATTACCCTGATACCCAAACCAGACAAGGATGCCAAAAGAAAAGAAAATTTTAGGCCTATATCCCTGATAAACATAGATGCAAAAATCCTCAACAGAATATTATCAAACAAAATTCAACAATACAATAAAATGATCATACACTATGACCAAGTGGGATTTATTTCAGAGATGCTAGTATGGTTTAACATTCAAAAACAAATCAGTCCCTCTTGGGACCTCACTGTCCCCATCTGTTGGATGGCAAGTGTCAGACTAAATCTCCAAGGGCCAGCTCTGTCTCTTGAGGTTGAAGCCTGGAAACATCCATGACAGGTAACAGTAAAGGGTGAAAAATGAAGGGAAACAGCAAGAAAGGTACAAGAAGGGGAAAGAGGGGCAATGTCACCTGACAACTCTCCCTCAGCCTGACTCTCCCAGATGTCACCTCTCCCAGGAAGCCTTCCCTGAACCCTACCCCCATGGCCCTCTTCCAGGCTCCCCTTTAGCATGCAGCCAGGGCCCAGATCACGGCCCGGCCCTGGCTGAGGGAGTACTGGTGAAGTGAAAAAACAAACTTTTAAGGGAGAGAATTCATAAACTAAGTGTGCTGCCTCCTTTGTGGGGCCAGCAGTGCTGAGAAAGTCCTCTAGAACTGAGCTGACATGGTGTGTAAATCAATGCTGTGTGAGTGTAAAAGAGTGAGTTGGAGAAAGAAGGACCAAGACTGGGCAGCTGCCTTCCCAGAAAGGGGCTTGGGAAGGGACAAACCAGCTGCCTGGTACTAGGAGTAACACCAGGGGCTGGGGCCCAGAGGCAGGTTCCAGAAGTAAAGTTTTGAATGCATGTTAAGTGCCTCATCTAGGAGCTAAGGTTTGGAGGTAGGCATGAAGAAGCCGAAAAGCCAGAGAGTAGAGGAGTTTGTGAAGACACTTCTTGTCCCCCATCCCCAACTCTGCACCTTGCTAACTCCTGCTCAGCTTACTAGCCTCTGATCCCCAGACTCCCGGTGTGGCTCTTCCCCCTCCTGTCATCATAATTTTAGTTAAATGACTATTTAGTATTTGATTGCTTTTCCTTACAGGGTGTTAGTGAGCTTTGAGGGGCCAACGACAGTGCCTTGTGTGCCAGTGAATGGCCCGTCCCAGCCCCAACCTTTGGCCTGGTAGATAGTAGGCACTCAAGAAATATTTGTTGAATGTAAGACTAAGTGGGAAAGAGCAGAGGTGGTGGTCTGGAAACCTCCAGAAGCAAGGCAGTCATCTCAGGGCCCCAGTGGAAGTTGGCCTGCTAAGGATGGGTGAATAGGGACTGTCACGTAGGTTGGTCTCCCCTGCCACATTGACCGTGCAGTTTGACCCCGGATCCACCTAGAGAGGGCAAAACCAGGCTGATAGACAGCTATTTTGGACCACTCAACATGCTCCAAGAGTGTGTCAGTGAATCTTTGCCCTGGCTTGCGGGTGAGCCAGCAACCTTAAAGGAAGCTTGAGAAATTGTTTCAACCAGCTTGCCCTCCTGGGTCCTGACATGATGCTGGCCTGTTTTCCCGCCCTCTGCTGTGGTTTGGTGATTAGGAAGCTTGCCTGTGGCTCATTCTCCATCACACAAGCCCAAATGAGCCACATTCTTCCTCCAATTCGCACATGGAACCAAAACATCCTGGCCCTGGTTTTACTTTCCCTGTTCAGCCTTTGCGCTTTCCTGACTGAGGGTCCTTCTGAAATCCTAGAGGTTTGTTCCCAAGTGGTGTACTCCATATACAGCCTGAAGTGGGATTATAGTAGAGATAAATAAAAGATTAGTTTCCAAGTTTCGGGACTAAATAAAGGATCAGATTCTTGGTGATTGGGAGATAAAAGGAATTTTGGGGTTTGTTCATGGATGAACCAATTCAGAAGCAGTTTGGGGCAGTGGGTGGGACCAGGAGCTCAGTTTTCCCTGGGGTTTTCTTGTGGGTCTCCCTCGCTACCCACCCTGGCCATCTGGTTTCACTTCTGAGACAGGCTGAGCAAGCTAGGGCAGCAGGGAGCCCAAGCCAGGAGGCTGGTTAGAGTCTCTGACCAGGCTGGGCATTGAATCAGGGATGGCTGGGCATAGCTGGCCTTTCCACTGGATTCAGAGGGTCTTCTGTGTCCCACTGGAGTGTCATGTTCAGGTAACACTTCCCTTCTCTGGAAGATATTTGCTTGACAACCATAACTCTTTAGAACATCACTGACAACCTAGGATTAAGCAAAAGCAATCCTCTAGCATTGGATATACTTACCCTTATTTTTCACCAAGTTCAACAGCTTTGTCTGTCATGCTCGTCCCTAGGGCCTGACAGACTTGGTTCAGCAAGTTAGAAGGGAGAGTACAGAAGATGTCCTGAAGCAAAGACAGTTGAATATTTGAATCGGAAGAGGGTGCCATAAAAAAAAGACAAGGATAGGAATGCAGGCTGGTGCAGACACTGTGGAAGACAGTATGGAATTTCCTCAAAAAACTAAAAATGGAACTGCCCTTTGACCCAGCAATTCCACTGCTAGGATTATACCCTAAGAATCCTGAAACACTTATTCAAAATGACCTATGCACCCCAATGTTCATAGCAGCACAATTTACAATAACCAAGTGCTGGGAGCAACGTAAGTGCCCATAAGTAAAGGAGTGGATCAAAAAACTATGGTACATTTACACAATGGAATACTACACAGCGGAAGGAAAGAAGGAGCTCCTACCCTTCAGGACAGCATGGATGGAACTGGAGAGTATTATGCTAAGTGAAATAAGCCAGGCGGTGAAAGACAAATACCATATGATCTCACCTATAAGTGGAACCTAATCAACAAAGCAAACAAGTGAGCAAAATAGAACCAGAGACATTGAAATAAAGAAGAAGCTGACAGTAACCAGAGGGGAGGGGAGAGGGAGATAACAGGGGAAAGACGGGAAAGGGTCATCAAGGAACATGTATAAAGGACCCATGGACAGAGTCAAAGGGGGGAAGGATTGAGGTTGGGAGGTGGGGGTGGGTGGGCAGGGGAAAGTGGTGGTGGGAAAATGGAGACAACTGTATTTGACCAACAATTAAAAAATGATAAAAAAGAAAAAGACAAGGAGAAAAAGAATTCAAGAAGCACTTGCTGTGGGCCATGTAGTGGCCTGACAATCACCAGCTGGTGTTCTGAATTCTCAGCCCAGGAGCCCAGAGGAAAATTAAGCTCCACCATAGAGCTTTATTCATAAGAGCAAGCGAGTCCAGCGTGGCCTCCACATCACTAGTGGCTAAAGGTACAAAGATCACCTCTCTTAAAGAATAGAGTTCAGCTGGCTGAGAATTTCGTCTATAGGACAGATCATTCCTTATTGGTTTGAGATAACTGAAGGTTGCCCTGATTGGATTAATGTCAACAGGATTGTAACTGTGGTAGTGCTAGTAATAAAGAAAAATGGGCAGCATTTTATGGTGATGTACCAGCACTGTTGTAAGCCCAGTTCACATGTTGACTTGTTGAATCCTTATAAGAAGCCCATGAAGTGAACAGAACTTGTTAGCTGTGGGAAAAAAGACACTGAGAAGAAAAGGAAAGAATTGTAATTTTTAATTGTATTTATCTTGAATTTTTAATAAGAGCTCAAAAATCCAACTATCTCTTAAAATTCTTGAATTTCCTTGAACGATGATGATGGTGTAAATGACAAACATGACTTTGAAGTAAAATATCCAAAAATAGATTTTAATCAGTCATCTACTTGCAAGTTGCATTGAAACATAAGGATGAAAATTTCAATTTCTATCTAATACCTGGGTGTTTGCGAAGATGTCTACGTTTAGCAACAAGCAAGAAAAAATGCCAAATATTTGACAGTTTTGCACTTTCCACTCTGTTGTTTTGGGAACCCTGTAGACAACCAATATCAGAAATCTCTCTCCCTCTCTCTCTCTCTTTCACACACACACATACACCACCACCACCACCACCAACAACAACAACAACAACAACAACACAACCAGAGTACCCTGGCTAAGCCCCAGCAACTTGCCTCCTGGTTGCCCTTTGTGGAGAATCCTGGTAGGTGGAGCTGGGAAAGGTGACATGTGTTCTACACTGGATAATTGCTGATGAGCCTCATTAGCAGTCTAGACCCACCCCCAACATTTCCATTTTACTGAACATAAAAGGGGAAATGCGCCTGACCTGGCTGCTTTCCATGTGGACCTCACAGGTCAGGGCACAGAAACCTAAGAGCATCAGTCAGCTAAAGATCAAGCCTCTCTTGCAGGCAGCCAGTGAGAGGTGGGAGGAGCCACTCTTCCAGGTGACTCCCTCACAGGTGCAGTCCTGGAACTCCAAAGTGGAAACTCAACTGATGGAAAGTAACTGGCAGCAAACTGAGGCCTCTCTGTTTATTTTAACTTCCACTCTGACCCTCCCACTCTGGAGTGGGTGCCCGACCACCTGCAGCAGAATTCCCAGGAAAGCTTCTTGAACCTGTAGATGGACTCCCAGGTCTCACCCTGTAGTCAGGTCCAGCAATCTTCACATTGAAAGAACTCCCTGATCAGCCTTATGCTCCATAAAGACTGAGAACCACTTTTCTAGAGATATATTTCATTGGGTTGCCACTCCTTCCAGTTCTACAATTTTCATATTTGACTTTGCTCCAATTCAACAAAATTTATGGAGAGCCTGCTCTGGACCAGACCCTGTTCCAGGCACAGGGGGTGTAGCACCGACAGGGACCCAGGTCCTCCCTTCAGAGAGGCTATTGCAATTTGTGTCAGAATGACAACAGCCAGAACACATGTCAGGACTCCTTTTTTACATATTAAAAAACAGATAAAATCTCAGAGAGTGTAAGTAACTTGCCCAAGATCACACAGCTGCTAGGCAATGTGGCTGGAATTATAATACACTCCCCTCATTTCAGACCCATGCTCTTTGCACTGCCCCTCAGAGCATTAAAGACTCAGGTGGGAGAGTCAGAGCTGGAAGGACCCTTAGCAGACTACTAAGTGTTCCAGGAATATCCAAAAGGTTTTAATGTCATTTCAACTCTAATCAGTTAACAGTGATTCCCTCCGTATGTGGGGAGGGCTCTGCAGCCATATCCGGGATCGCTGACAGAGATACTGCAATTAGTCATGCCTACAGGGGGTGCAGGACCAGGGGGTGGCTGCACATGGACTACGTACCCACATTGGTCCTGCATATAGACAGATCCTCCACTTTACTGATGGGGAAACTGAAGTCAAGAGAGAGAAGTTGCCCGAGTCTCAGACCCAGGACTGGACTAGAACCAAGGTCTCCAAAACTCTAGTCAAGGGCTCTTTACACTCTCCAGTGCTGCCTTTCCCAGGCAGCCAAGATGATTAAACTGAGAAATGGATCAAACTGTCAGGAATCAAAGACCTTCGGGTATTGGTTCAAAGGGTCCTGTGGAGTCCTAAGGAGGCTGAAACAGTAGGGGGACCAACTAGGGAAGTGGTCCCTTGTATTTCTCCCCTCCCAAAGCAGGAAGGAAGAAACACACATTACTGAGCCTTCACCTGTGCCAGGAACTGTGTTAACTACATCAATTATCCCACTTACTTGCAATTACCTGAATGTGAAGAAGCTTCATTTTGCAGGGGGGACACAGTGGTGCGAGAGGTTAAGTGACTGAGCCCAGCTTACGTAACCCAAGACAGAATCTCAGGTCTTTGTGGCACTGTAGCTCACCTGTGACTGCGCAGAGTGGGAGGGCTACCACACAAGTTTTGGGGTCAGAAAGGCCTTATTTTGAGCCCCAACTCTACCACACTGGTTCTGTAACTTTTGGCAAGTGCCTTAATCTCTTGGTACTTTAGTTTCTTCGTCTGTAAAATGGGGAGATAGCAGGGCTTAGCTCAGAAGGTTATTGTCAGTATTAAGTGAAATAACATATGGGAAGTGGTAAGCCATAGCCAGCATGTAGTAAATGCCCCACAAACAGTCGCTCTTACAATTGCCCTGACACCACACTGCCCTAGACACTTCACCTGTACACCTTCCACCCTGTGCTGGCCCGGATGTCCCACTTGGCGAAGGCCCCCGTTCTGACATTATCTTGTTCATTTCACTGTTCCTACAGCTGGAGTTAGAACTCCAGAGCCCCCTGTGTAAATGTATGCAAGTGGTATATAAATCACAGGGGAGAAGGGAGAGTCTTTGGAAGTTGGAAAGCCTGTTACCCACAGGCAGACTCACCTCAGAGCCACTGCCACAAGATGGCAGCCTACAAAGTAGCCGTAAGTCGGCAGAGCTCTGCTAAGCCAGGCCTCACCCTGGGCTTCTCTGTCAGATGGGATCTCCCCCAGCCGTGTTCACACCAGTGACAGAGCCGGCTGTGGGGACAAAACAAAAACACCTTTTTAGAGCACTTGCTGAGGTGGTCACTGCTCTCCTGGGCTCATCAGGGATTGTGAGCCCATCAAAGCTGCGTGGTTAGTTTTAACCTGAGACAGGGAGGCACTGTGCTGTTACTTACTCTTTGGTGCTCAAGAATCATGGATGGGTTTCTTTTAAATGCTTTTTTGATGGATTAAGAATACACATATACTTAAATTAAAAGGGTTAGTAAAATAAATGAAAGTATATTACTCTAAAAAGGGGTTAGTAAAGGGAAAAGTAAAATTAACTACCTGTATGTATGGTATATATGCAAACAAGGAAGCTTCTGACTAGGGACGCCACAATCTGTTTTACATCTTCTGGTGACTTTTTTTTTTTAAGATTTTATTTATTTATTTTAGAGAGAGGGGAAGGGAGGGAGACAGAGAGGGAGAGAAACAGCAATGTATGGTTGCCTCTCACA
The DNA here is from genome assembly GCA_004026765.1 of Micronycteris hirsuta. Lineage (NCBI taxonomy): Eukaryota > Metazoa > Chordata > Mammalia > Chiroptera > Phyllostomidae > Micronycteris > Micronycteris hirsuta. The sequence goes on from PVJI01001837.1 coordinate 19,720, forward strand.
TGGCCCTCACTGGGGACCTGGCCTGCAACCCAGGCATGTGCCCTGACGGGGAATCGAACCAGGACCCTCTGGTTCCCAGTTCTGGTGACTTTTAATCTGCAAAATATCTGGGTTTTTAGTCTGGGCTTTAGCAGTAAAAGGCAGTGGTTGCTATTTCCTATTTTTGGAAACCAAATCCAAAGGAATGGTGAACTCAGAAGGCCTGAGAACCTACTTCCAATGGGTTGTCGTGTGTGCCAGCGTCTCCTCTGACACCCTGACACAAGGAGGGGCACCCCTGCCCTCATTCATTCCACAAAATGACATGTACTGTGCTTTATATGCATTGTCTGGTTCAAGCCTCCTCACAGACCCTTATGCAAGTAACATAGCTCCTGTTATGGTCCCATCTTATAGTTGAGAAAACTGAAGTTTAGTGACAGCAAGTAACTTGCCCCAAGTTCTTGTCCAGGAAGTGGCAGGTCCAGGGAGCAGACCTAGTTTCTCTGACTCCAGTGCTTAATTTCTAACAACTTCATGCTCATACCTGTCCTGACACCCAAGGAACTCCTCCTAAGCACTCCTAAAGGCCCAGACAATGAGGGTGACAAATGGAAAGACCGCGGTCTCTATACTCAGAGGTCTTTCCATCTATTTGGGGCCAGAACAACATGGGGCTGGAATGTTTTTCTTGGAGAAGAATTTTAGAAAAGATTCTTAAAGAGGAGCTTGCACCGAGACCAGGGCTTCTTCCTCTAGCCCCCTTCTGCCAGAATTCCAGGGACCCGCCATTTAGACTGATTTCACTAGATCAGACAGTAGGTGTGTGTGTGCATGGTGAGAGGGAAGGCTGGGCCATGCTCTAATGACCGAGTCAGCCTGATGCGACCTTGACTTGATCTTGCTGTTTACCCACCAATGTCCTGGTCTAGAGGTAACACAATCTGTCACCTCAAGCAGGAGCCAATATGAAGAATGGGGTTGGAATCATTGTACTTCCCCCTGTGAACGGCTGTGACCAAGAAAAGCACTTTCAAAAGGCAGCTGATGAAATTGCTCTTTTGACCCTCCTTTTTAACTGAAAACCAGACACCATCAAAATAACTTTTCTTTCTATTAGCTACATTATTAGAGAAATAGTGAGATTGATTTCATGATCAATTCTCCAAATAAAAATAATGTCTGTGGAGTAAGCAGGCAAGAGCTGCCCAAGGATGGAAACAAGTGTGTGTGTATTCGTCTGCCCTGCTGTGTCTCATCTCGGAGCACGGGGTCCCCTCGGACCCTCTGTGCGGCCTCCATAGACAAGACCCCTTTGCCCCCAGCCTTCACGGAATGCAGAGTCATCTGAGCACATTAGCCCTTATTTCAGCCTGAAAAGCAGCAAGCTCTAATGGAGCGGCCATTGTATCCACAGCCCCCAGAAGGAATTAAAAATTTTAAATAACGGTATTCACTCACTTAGGAATCAGCAAATGTTTATTAAGGCACAGGTAAGGTACTAGATGCTGAGGATACAAGTCATCCAAAAAAAAAAAAAATGTAAGCAAGAATAAATTACCAAAAAATTAAACATAAAAAGAATAGATGACCAAAGGTGATGGTGACTTGGTGAAAGGAGTGGTAGTGGAGATGGACAGGACGGGACAGCTTGGACAGTTACCTAAAAGGTTAGACCGAGAGCACCGACGGTGCGCACAGGGTCGAGCGTGACTCCTGTGCCAGTCACCGGGCTTGGGACCCTGCAGAAGGACCAGCCTGAGCAGGGAGGTGGTTCTGAGCTTAGTCTTGGGCGTGTACAATAAAATCCTAGGTTCCTTGGGATCATGCAAGAGAGATGTCAGATGACTCGCTGCAGTATAAAAATTTTGGAGTCAGGTGATGATGGAAACCCTGGGCGTGGGTGAGGCTGCTTGGGTAGAAAGGATGGATTGAGGAGAGAATGGGATACAAAACTAGGCCTTGGGAACCTCTACCACTGAGCCACCCTTGGGGTCTCCCCAGTAACAAGAGATTCCGGTTATTTTGCCACCATGTCAATAGTGTGGTTTCCGGCCCTGCTGCTTACCTGGTGTGTACCCTGAATCCGCTTACTTAACCTGCTGAGCCTTGGTGTCCACACTCCACACATTCTTTTGCAGTCTTTGATGTCTCCTCTGTTACTGGCTCCCCACCCATGCCGCATCTCTGCCTCCAAACCTCCTCCTGTCACAGCCCCCGCCTGAGGCCCCTCAATGGAAAGGAATGAGAGTTCCAAATCCGGTGGTTTCCCTTCAGAGGGGCTCTCAGACCTGGACTCTCTTTGGAATCACAGGGATTCCAAAACAGGACAACAGTCTAACAGGACACTGATAGCCCGCCCCACCCATAGACACTGTAATTGGTCTGGGTAGCCTGCGTAGTGTGAGTTTTTCAAAGCTCCCCAGCTGATGTTCCTGCACAACCAGGGTTGAGAATCACTAATTTAGAACCAAGAAAGCTGGGATTGCTAAAACTGGTGAAGTCATTCCCTGGCCTTGTACACAACACCATGACAGGGAGGGTTTCCCAAGCATTGCAATCGGCAGCTCTGATCAGGCTCCTGTGTTACAAGACCATGACCATCTTTGACCTAGAAGGATGGCTTTCCTCACCTCAGAACTGAGGATCTGTGACCCTTAGTGGTCAAGAGCCCAGACTTTGGCCCAGCTCTTTCTCTTACAGGTTTATATCATTCAGGCTGCTATAACAAAATACCGTAAACTGGGGAGCTTAATAACAAGAAACATTTCTCTCTGACAATTCTGGACACTGCAAAGTCCAAGATCAAGGCACTTGCTGATTTGGTGTCTGGCGAGAATTCACTTCCTAGTTCATAGCTTGTACCTTCTCACTGTGTCCTCACGTGGTGAAAGATGTGAGGAAGCTTTCTCGGGCCTCTTTTATAAGGGCACTAATTCCATTCATAAAGGCTCCCAAAGACCCCACCTCCTAGTGCCATCACATTGGGCATTAAGTTTTCAACATATAAAATAGTGGGTCGTGGGAACAAACATTCAGTCTCCAGCACAGACCTTGGGTTTGGTGCAATCACTGAAGTTTTCTGAGGGATTGTCGCAGGTGGGACTTACTATAATCTCCAGGTACAGTAGCCACTCACAGAAAGTTATCAATAAATCATTGCAGGTGTAATTTTTTAAATTGTTTTAATCCTTACATAACTGAGGACATTTTTTCACTGCTTTTAGAGAGAGATAAAGGGAGAGAGGATTTAGAGAGAGGGGAAGGCAGGGAGAAAGAGAAGGAGAGAAACATCAATTCATTGCCTTTAGTGCATGCCACAGCCGGGGACCAAACCCGCAACCTAGGCATGTGCCCTGACCAGGAATTGAACCCATGACCTTTTGGTCTGCAGGACAGCACTCCACAAACTGAGCCACACCAGCCAAGGCCATGTGTTTAATTTTTATCAACAGCAAAGTTCCTCCCACTTCCCATGGACTCTCTTTTTCTCCTCCCTTCCTTTATTCCCTAGATACCCCCTTGTCTTTCCAAAATGTTGAATAATACTGGGCCAACAAATAAAAATAACAATAGCTACCATTTATTAAGTACCAACTATGTGTCAGACTCTTTGCTGAAGGTTTAGACCAGTGATTTTCAACTGCTGCATGGCAAGAGGCACCCTGGTGAGCAGCAAGAATTGTTAAAACATGCAATACCTGACTATTTAGTCAGGGGCACTGACTTCTTTTCCCTAATGTTGTCAAATTAAAAAAAAAAAATGACAACAGTCAACACAACAATAGCCATCCAATGTGAATGAATCAAAATTATTGTTTTTTGTCAGATCAGCAAAATCTATTCTTTGGTGTGCTGTAGAATTTTAATGATTAGGTATGAGTGCCATACGATGAGAAAGGTTGAAAATCTCTGGTTTAGACTTTAGCGCAGATGCCTGCGTCAACATCGTGAGGCAAGTAGTGTGAGGCCCTCTTCTCGGGTCCTTGGGGTTTAAGTGACAAGCTGCTCACAGGGACACACGCAGGCGGTGGCAACACAGGCCCGTCTGACTCTAGAGGCAGAGTTCTCCCGTCCCTTGTACTACAATGTACTGTGGCTCACAATTTGCTTATTAGTTCACTTGTATATTCAAATTATTTTAAAATTATAGAATCTTAATATAAATGCCAGGAGGGGGATGTTCAGCTGTGCTCCCTCCACAGGATCCGAGGATTCTATGGGGGGCCCTGACGTGCTTTGGGGAACACATGGGCCAGCTCTGTGACTTCCAGTGCTTACCTCAATGAGAACAATCCCACGCCTGTGTGCTGGGAAGATCACCAATTTTTCCTCCAGTTACTCAGAGGCAGAAGTACCCTTTCCTCCCAGAATGCAAAAGGCACATGACTTTCCTAGTCCAGAGCTCACTCCGCTGTACCCAGCCCCATGTTTGCAACCACAGGGGCCCTTCCTCTGCCTGGTGGGCTGCCATTAAGACATGGGGTTGGTGGGGGGAGGCGCCCACCACACAGTCCAAAAGGTCTCGCTGCCCTGTTTGTACTAGATTCCCGGGTCATTCCTATCAGCCCCACTGGCTGTGGTGTCACAAAGTGCAAGCCTGCACTGAGAGCCAAGTCACCCTGAGCCACAGGGCCGCCCACTGGATCCCCCTGTTTATTTTCCTTTCTGGACACATTGGTGACTTGGTGTTTGAAAAGCCCCAACGAGACTGGAATGAGTCCGCAGGAGAATGGACGGTGGCCTCACAGAGGCCTGCTGGTGATTTGGAATGTCCTTTAGAAGCTTTTTAATAAACTTTGTTTGTATCTGCCTTGATGAGGAACACATTTGCCTGGGACCGTGCAGGGATGTTTGGTTTTGAGGCTTCCCTTTCTCGGCCTTAGAAGTTCTTGGTGGCAGTGGCTGCCTGCAGGCCCTTGGGACTCCCCTGCGGAGGGCTGACCTGCCTTTAGCTTTGTCCCAGTGACTTTAGTCATGCTACACTGCTGGCCCCCGGTGTCCCTGATAAACTACAGAGCACGGCGTGCAGGGGCAGAGAGGTTTTAAAGTTCAACAGGAAAAAAGGTCTCATTACCTTTTTAACGAAACTTCCAGGCCCAGCACTGGAATTTGCTTTTTTTTTTTAGAAGAAATAAAACTATTCTATTTGTACACGATGTGACTATTTTTTAAAGATTTTATTTATTTATTTTTAGAGAAAAGGGAAAGGGAGGAGAAAGAGGAGAGAAATATCAATCAGTTGCCTCTTGCACACCCCTAACTAGGGATGACCTGGCCCACCACCCAGGCATGTGCCTTGACCAGGAATCAAACCCGTGACCTTTCAGTTTACAGGCTGATGCTCAATCCTCTGAGCCACGCCAGCCAGGGCTGATATGATTGTTTATATAGAAAAACTCAAGGGATGCTAAAAATCACTGACTACAACAGTACGTGAGTCTAGCAATGAAGGAATTTTGTTTTTTCAATCCATCTGGTTAATATCTCTAAATCCTGCCTCTCCAGCCTACATCAATTGTGAGACATGGTTTCTATATCTTACACCTACAACAGTTCCTAGCCAAGAACCCCCATTATAAAGAGGAAACCATCGAGGAGCCTGTTCCTTCAGCTGGGTTTATCTCCCAGGCAGGAGTAGGCAACAACCAGCTGCTTTCCCAGAATCCCCACATGTGGTGAGTGCCCTGAACCCCTGAACTGCTGCTGTTCATACAATGTTCTATTTAGCCAAAAGGGGTGAACACTTGGCCCCAAGTGCTCTAAGTTCTGGGTGTGTGCGAGTTAATCAAACGCACTCTGGGGAAAGAGTGGCCATGCCACCCTCACTGATTCTTATTCCCTTTTGACTCTTGGGCGCACAAAGCACAAATTGGGCCAGGTAAGGCAGTTAAGTTGGCAGCAAGTCTAGAGCAAGGGACAGGAAGGAGGCATCAAGGCAGAGGTCCTGCCCCATTTATTCAGGGTGACTTCCATGTGGCCCAGTGTATCAAATGGCCATCTTGATTGCACATTTGGCAAAAATAATGACAGCATGGAAAAGGGGTGGCAAGGTGGAGACCAGGTGAGAAGCGCACTACGATCCACTAACACCAACCTCTGTGACGCGCTGGGGGCCAAGCAGTGCCAGAGAAAAAGGGTTTTCCTGTCCATCTCCGGAGTTACCCAGGCCTGGATCTGAACCCCAGCTCTGCTCCTTCCTGGCCGTGTGACCCTTGGGCAAGTTACTTCACTTCAGTTTTCTCATCTGTGAAATGGGTACAACACAACTTTCCTTGAAGGGTTGTTTTTATGGTCAGAAGTAACATGTGACATGTGTGTACACTAACATACAAAAAAGAACCTGGGAGGGTAAACACCAAAGGTGCGGGGAGGGAAGACAGCGGGAGGGGATTCAATGTGGGAAAGAGGGAGGGCGGCTTCCACTTCCACCGGGAAGATGAGGATAACAGCGTGAGAGAAAGTGTTTGTGTGTGTCTGGGCGTGCGTGCACAGGTGACTTATCTCATAACACGCCTAGCACATTGCACATAGTAAATGCTTAATATATAACAACCGGTGTTGTTGTTGTTGTTGTTTTCTCCCCAGGAAGTCCTAGGGATTCCTGCATGTGGTAAAGGACTTGTCACCATCAAAAGCCTCTTGTAGAAGTCCCTTTTGATTCTGACTGGGGACACAGAAAAGAGTTTCAGGCAAAGGGCCCCTAATCCCTTCTTTATTTTTGGTTCAAAACCAGCAACAGGAGAGGAAGCTGGATATGTGGACACTCTGTGGGTCACTTTCTTGTTATGAAACCCGAGAATGAGCAGTTCCCGCCTGGCTAGCAAACCTGCGTCCGCCCCTCAGCCCCGGCTGTAGCCCCTCTCGGTCTGGGTTCTCACCCCAGCCCGGTGGCCCTAGGCACCTCCCTCCCGATGCCATCCTGGAGGGGCAGCCCAGATATGCAGTACGAAAACACACCGGCAGCAGCTCATTTCATAACATCACGTGTCCAAATAAATGGAGCTGTTGACTCAGGCTAATTAGATGAGGGGCCTTTCCTAAAGAGCAATCTGTGTAGGCTAAGAAAAACAGGATTTCTCCGCGGAATTAGGCTTCTAATCCCCAGCTTCCCCAGCAGAGCCGTGGCCTGGAGGAGCTGGGGGGCCTCCCAGAGACGCCCTGTCAGGAGCTAACCAGAAGGCTGCATTCCTGTTCTGCTGCCGGCCTCCAGGCTGGTCCATCCCGCCCGGGCAGGAGGATGGGGACCTCGGGGCTTCCCTAGGGCTGCACACCTGAGCTGTGGCAGCGGGGGTTGGTGAAGGAGCCCCACACTCCTCTCACCATCTCCCCATGTGGTCTTATTTTGACCCCAAGAGTAGGTACCATCTCAAATCATGGCCACCCAGGCTCATTTTCCAAATGGAAATTGATAAAAGCAGAGATGGATTTTGGGGAACACACACACCCCGCGGGCATACAAAAGAAAAAGCAGAAAAATAAGAGAGTTCGTGCTATAAAACATCGGCAAAGGAGCCAGCCCCCTCCCAGAGCCACACTCTTGTGTTCGCCTCTTATTGTGGATTTCTGTGAGCAGGGACCCAGTTCAAGTGACCTCTGCACTAGTCAGGATCCAGGTCGTGCTGTGAGGACTAAATCAGGAAATTTGTTCAAAGAGCTTGGCCTCTTGCCCAGCCTGCAGCAAATACTTTATCAATGGTTGACCACTGCCCGAGGCTTGCAGCTCAGGTAGGGAGTGCATTAGAGTTGTGTTGCCGCCACGTGGGGAGCTCATAAACTGGTGAGATGAAATAGACTTTTGAAAGGGGCCCAGGCACCCTCAGCAAAGAACCAGAACAAGTGGAGTTCAAAGGAAAAAAAGAGATTACATTCAAGGTCAGAGAGAGCTTCCTGGAGGATCTGAAATGTCTTGTGGACCACGAAGGGACAGGCAGGATTTGGATAGACGGAGAGGACAAGGGATGGCAGTCAGGTGGGGGGAACAACCAATGCAAAGGTGAGGGACCAGAAAAGAACCTGGTGGTAGTGGAAAGCCTGCAGAGGGGGCTGAAGAAGAAGTCAGCTTGGAGGAGACAGGCAGACCAGGCAGCTGGGCCCTCAAGAGGGCCAAACCAGGCCCATGATGGAAGTTAGGGGTCCTGACCAGGAGGTTCTACTTCACTGACTGCCTTCCCCCCACACACACACTTGCTGGTGTAGGCTAACCCCAACCCCACGCCAGCTCAAGACCCAGGTCAGCATCCTCAGAGTTGATATCACATGGTGTTCCTAATAGTGTACCAAACATTATCTGCTGCTCTCTCAGAGGGCCGGTCTGGCTGTCCACTCCTTGCAGACAGAGAGCACTCCACCTTCCCTTGTTCCTTCCATAGCACCCAGGAAAAAGCTGGGCAGAAGCTGCATGCTGGGAAGGGGCTGCTGCTCAAGTATCTTCAAGGACCAGGCAGGAATCGTCAATGAGGGATACAAGCCTGGTGGTAAACAGAAGGGCATGGCGGGGCCTGTGGCAATCTAGAGAGCCTTCTTGTGTGTTGATTGGTTGATCAAGTGGCACAGGGAAGAGGCTCTACAAAGACAAAAGTCTTGGGTCACTTGCTCATAACATGACTGTAGCCAACTGGCTTCCTCTCTCGCTGGACCACAGAGACACCGTTTGTTGAAAGAGGCCTACAAATCCATCCAGGCCACTCCCAAGCTGTGAAGAAGATCAGATGAGTCTGTGCTTGTGAGAGCTCTTTGAAAGCCTGAGGTTCTGTGGAGACCTGAGGGACCATGTTCAAAAGTTCTAACATTTCCCTCAAACCAGCCCCCAAATCTCAGATGATCGGGAACAGCTATATGGTTAGGGGAGCTTAAAAGGCCCCTGCTGCCCTGCTGGGAACCGCCTCCTATCTCCCCAGGATCTCTGGCAGCTCCTGCTCCACAAGGGGGTGGTAATTGGGTCCCTCTGGAAAACAGCAGAGGCAGCTTAGGGCAGCTGGAGGCGGCAGAAACCCTATCCCCTCCAGAGCCCTGACATTCTCATCAGCTCTTTTCCCACCTGCCAGCCAGGCATGCAGCTTCCTGAGACCACCCGGCTTCCCCACCCTCCCCTGTTCCCGTGGCTGTCTATTGCTCCTCTCCACTGCCCTGGCAGAGGCCAGTGACTGGAGGTGCCCCAGTTATGTCTTCCCTCCAAGGTCTTGGTGGCAGCTGCTAAATGGCACTGTGACCTCCTCAACCCCCAGCTCCAGTGTGACTCTCAAGTCCTGGGGCAGGAAGGCACTGAGCCCCCACCTGTGGCCCAGCCTGACCCCAGACATTGAGGCCAGCTGTCACTAGTCACCAGGAGCACAAGCTGCCCATGAACAACTGTGCTCACTGGCTTCACATCAAAGATGCTACAATGATAGTTACCGGGGCTCAACCACCTGCTATTCGCCCAGCACTTTCCAAGTTCTCCCAACATCTCCAAGAGGTAACGTAATTATACCCATTTTTCAGACAGGGAAACTGCAACTCCGAGAGGTTACGTAACTTGCCAATATGCACAAATGGAATTCACCCCAAGTTCTGACTACTAGCTACATGCTTGTGCTACCAAAATGCCTCGTGTTCACAGACTTTTCCCGAGCACCTACTATGTGCCATTTTCTGTTAGAGCACAGGGAATAAATGGTACACAAAACTGATATGATCCCTGCCCACATGACACTAAGAGAGTAAGAGGAGAAATGACCGGTAAGGGTCAGATCAGAGAAAACTTTTAAGCAGAGATCGTTCTCAATGCTGTAGGAGAACTGCAGTAGGAGGCTCCACCCTGGGTGGGAGTCAATCCTGAAGGATGAATCAACGTTAACTAGGAGAAGCCAGGGTGCTGAGGGGCGGGTGGGCATAAGGGAGTGTGTCCAGATACACGTTACAGCAGGAACTGGGAAGGAGAAAGAACTGAAAAGCCGAAGTGGTTGGCAGCACGCAGGTAGCCCAGGGAGACCACTTGGCTTTATTGGCCAAGGTAAGTATTTGCTGTTGCTCCCAAAAGCTCCCCCAACAAGCCAGTGGAGCAGGAGCATCGGGCTGATGTTTCAAGACCACTCCAGCCACGGAGTGGATATGGATTATTTATACAAACACACACCCCTCCTGCTCATCCAGTCCAGTCATTCCCCTTTCTAGAATCAGGTGTTCTGTGAGCCAAGCTCCCCCTGAGACCCAGTCTCGGGTAGGACCCTTATTTGTCCATCTCAGGTCAAAAACCCAGAGAGCTCTTGTGAACAAAACAGCCCAAATTCTGAACCACACCTGGGTGGTGAGAAGCCTATCACTTCACAGCAAATGAGAGCACGGGCCCCAAAGACTGAGTGACTGAAAGCAGGTACACCCGAGGTTCACAAAGTGTGAATCTGAAAACCCACTGTGTATGCAAAGTAACACTCTTGCTGCTTTACTTTTCCCTGTAGATTTATTTTTTTAATTACTTTATTATTGTTCAATTGCAGTTGTCTGCATTTTCTCCCCTCCCCTTCTCCCCACCCCATCCAAACCCACCTCCCTCCCTTGCTTCCACCCTCCCCCTTGGTTTTCTCTATGTGTCCTTCATAGTAGTTCCTGAAAACTCTTCTCCCCACAGTCCCCTCCCCCTGCTCTGTTTTCCTACATGTCTCTGTATAATGTCTCTATATTCTTCAAATCAGTCGATTTTCAGCACCATCAAAAGTCTGTGCTATGTTTAAATTTTTCCCTAAAATGTTGGGGAATCTGCATTGCCTCTGTGGAGGGCAATTTGGTAACATCTATCAAAATCACATGTGCACAAACCCTTTAATCAGGCACTTACACTTCTAAGGTAATACTCACACACATGCAAAATTAGATATATTTTTGAAGGACTAGAGGAAGATCCTGCACACACATCTGCTTCTAAGTTCATAAAACAGCTCAACAGGATACACAAGAAGCTGGTAATACTGGATGCCCGTGAAAGGGACTGACTGGTTAGACAATGGGGTAGGAAAGACATGAACTATGCCTTGGCTGGTGTGGCTCAGTTGGTCAGAGTGTTGTCTCATAAATCTGAAAGGTTGTGTGTTCGATCTCTGGTCAGGACATATACCTAGGTTGCAGAGCACATACCTAGATTGTGGGTTCATTCCCCAGTTGTTGTACATGTGGAAGGCAACCAATGAATGTTTCTCTCTCACATCAATGTTTCTCTTTGTCTCTTGCTCTCTCACTCTTTCCCTCCCTTCCTTCCTCCCTTCCTCTATCTCTAAAAGCAATGAAAAAATGTCCTTGGGTGAGGATAAAGAATTTTTTTTTAAATTTTGAATCAAGTGTCTTATTACCTATTCAGTAAATTAGGATACATGTGTTCAATGGAATACTACTCAGAAACAAACAGGAATGAACTGGGGAGTCACTCAACAACATGGATAAATCTACAAAATACTATGCTGGCCCGAAAAATCCAGCAAGCTACAACACAGTCTAATTCCACTTATGTGCAATTCCAGAAAGATAAATCTAACCTATCAGTTGTTGCCTGGGGCTGGAGGTGGGGTGGGAAGTTGGCTAGGAAGGGACACAAAGGAACTTTTTGGTGTGATGGAAGTATTCTACATTTTGATTGAGGTTTCATTACGTGGGTGTTTAAACGTGTCAAATTACTCAAAATATACACAAAATGGGTGCACTTTTTGTATGAAAATTTTATCAGTAGAGTTGTTTTTAAAGATAAAAGTATGTTTGTGTGATACAAATCAATAAACAAAGAGTTTTAAAGTAATGAAAATCCAATATTGAGAGCCTAATGAGGAAGGGACTTATAACGAGCCTGACATCGCCCAGAAAAGGATGATTAGGTGAATAGGTGAATAATCACAAGAACTCCCGAGTTCAATCGGCCTGTCTACAGACAATTAAGCCCCAATTATTTTATAAAGGCAGTCTTTCTTTTATTTTGTTTATTTTTTATTGTTTATTCTGTTACAGTTGCCCCATTTTCTCCTTTTTGCCCCCCTCTACCTAGCCCTCTCTCACCCACAGTCAACCCCCTCTCCATTGTCCATGTCCATGAGTCGTTCATACCTGTTCTTCAACTAAGTCCTTCCCCTTCCTTCCACCATTCAGACTTTCTTTTATTACTCCAACAAATAATCTTGAGAACTAAATGTAGACTGAAGTGAATCCATGGGTTGGCCCACGTGCTGACTGCTGTATGTCTGTCAAACAGCAATGTATAGGAGGTGACCTCTGACCCAGGAACTGAAACCAGCAACTGCTTCAAGTCACAGCCTCTTAGATCTGGAAGGAATATTAGCGTTTCTCCCATGGCAAGATCCATGCAGTCATCACCATGAGAGATGGCCCAGTTATTATGAGCAATTCTTCCCCAATGCTCAGCTGAAGCCACCATCCCATCTCTCACTGGCACCACTTGTCCCCCCCACTCCCAGAACATCAACAGCCTGAGCAGATGACAGAGACAAAGCTCTGCTGTTCCTTCAGGTGTCGGAATGGCTGGTGCCAATCTGGACATCAGAATGGCAGAGGAAAAGATTCAGGGCCTGAGACTCTGCCAGTAGAAGCGAGAGAGCAGCCACAGGGACTAAGAGCTCTGCCCAGAATCTAAGACCCAAAGCCAAGAGGAAGGCAACCATAGGCTGTCCCCAAAAGCAAGAATCCCCATCCCCTCCCTTCTCTCCTCCCCCTCCCCCTGTGAAAACATGTTTATATTATTCTCATTAAATAGAAATATCTATATAAGCATATATACATATATGTTTAATTTATATATGTATAAATATATCTGTATTATATATAGGTACTTTATATTAATTTATAATATAGTCTTTATATAATATATTCTATATTGTATGAAATATATATTTATATTATTTATGTAATATATGGTATATATCTATATATTAGTCTGACCCATGAACATCTCTCTAACTACTACTCTTTCTCTCCCCACTTTTTATCTACTCATCTTAAGACAATTGTCTGTGTGTTTATTCTCTGCACTTCATTTCTCTCAACTAACTGCAACCTGTCTGGTATTCTACTCCCCTCACCCCCATGTCATAGAAACTGTTAAAAGATAATATTTATTAAAATGCTCATAGGAGCTTTATTATGACGTGCAAAAATAGAACACAGCTCAGGTGTCTAACAATAGGAGAAAGGATAAACTAACTGTGTTATAGCCAAACAATGAAATACTACTCCGCAAGAAAAAAACAAACTACTGATACACACATGCACAACATGAATGAATCGCAAGATCATAATGATCTAACTGAAAGAATATTTGTCCAAAAGAGTACATTTGGTAAGAATCCATTTGTTGAATTTCTACAATGGGCGAAACTAGTCCATGCAGGAGATATCAAGAGTGGTTGCCTCTGGGTGAGGCAGGGATTGATTGAGAAAAAGCAGGAGGAAATTTCCTGCATAGATGATAATGTTCTCTATGTTGATATAGATTTACATCATACAGGTATATGCAACAGTCAAAATTCATGGATGGTAGAGTTAATATTTGTACCTGAGCAGGGAAGAAGCATAAATATTTAATTCAAGTTGGTGATATGCATGCTGAACTATTCAGAGATAAAGTATACTAATGTCTGCAACTTATTTTGCAATGTATCAAAATATAAGATGAACAGATGGATGAATAGAGGGCTGGGTAAGTAGATAGATATATAATAAAGCAAATATAACAAAATAATTGTAGAATCTGGTGGATAGTATGTGTATTATGTGAGAAAATTTACATAATATAATGATAGGGGGAGGGGATCGTTATCAATAACATCCTAAATGCCACATTAAATGGAATCAAAGAAACCTGGGTTCTAATATTGACAAGTCCATTTCCTGCCTGTCTGACCAGGGAAAGACTTACATTTGCCAAGTCTCAATATCATAGTGCATAAAAAGAAGTTGATTTAAAAAGCTGTGTCACAGAGTTCTTGGGAGGATGATATGAGATAACATATGCAAAGGGCTTGAAAAGGTTCATTGTGACCTGAAGTTATACAGAAAAAAAAAGGTTTCCATTGTTTTCCAGTCTAGCTCTCAAGAGAGAGTAATTCGTACATACCAGAAATAGAGGGAACTGTAAGCCAGAAGAGTAGCACAAGAGCTGACACTGAAGAAACCCTAGAAAGGGAGCAGAAGGCTTATAGACTGAAAAATATTTCTACAGGTGAGAAGCTTCAGTTCTAATCCTCCTACAGGGACAAGAGACAGGGCTTTGGGATCACTCAAGTTAGATTAGGAGTGAGAATTCTGCATAAAGACAGGACATTTGAAGAGCTGCACCTTTAGTGAAAAGATGGTTAGAAAAACTCTCCCACCAGCCCAGAGATATAGCAATAAAGCTTGTCTCTCTCTTCCTGGTCTCCCATAAGAAATCAAAACACCAAGTTTGTACCAGGTGATAGTTTAGAGTTGGACTTGCACCAACCACATCATGCAGCAATCCCAAGTCAAAAATTTAATAAATGTACAAAAAATAGATCCCGAACTGGTGATACCTCCAGGGAACCTGGCAAAACCAAAATAAAATAAAACCTTTCTATAGGGTAATTCCAAAAACTCAGGCAGTACAGGATTCCAACAGGGAAAGAAATCACCAAGGGAAATGGCAAACTATACCAAGAAGTTTACCATGAGTAAGAGTTTTCCAAAACTATGAATAAGAGAAATGGCATACCAAGAGCTTCTAATAATTGAACACTCTGATAGACTACAAGTATATTTAAAATAATAAAAGAGAAAAAGGGAAGAAACAAAACCCATAATAAAATCTTAGGCAGGTTTTTGAAAGAAACAAATAGAGCTTCTAGAAATAAAAATATATAGTCATCAAAACTGAAATTTTATTAGATGGGTAAAATTGTAGAATAGATGGAATTGAAAAGAGAATTACTGAGAGACTTCTGGACAAGATGGAGTCATTAGTAGACATGATTCGTGTCCTCACACAACCACAAAAAGAATTACAACTAAATCTCAAAACAAATAACACCCAGAACTCTCAGAAAATCGAACTGTATTGTAGTCTGACAACCAAGGATTTAAAGAAGCCACATTTATCCAGATGGGTAGGAGGGGCGGAGACAGGGCAGAGAGCCAAGACAATGTGGGGTGGGGTGGAAAGGTGCCTACAGAATGGGCATGGGTGGTCCCACATTCACCTGTAGTGGATAAAAATTGAGAGGGATACCTTGGGAGCCTTTGATCCTAGCCCCAGGCCAGACCACACAACCCAAGATTCCAGCACCAGGAAGATACATCCCCATAATTTCTGGCTGTAAAAACCAGTGGAGGTTGTGGCAGCAGAAGAAACTGTTGGATTTTCAGGAAACTCCACTTAAAGGGCCCTCCTGGTCTTAAAACATATGCAAACTCACTCAATCTAGGATTCAACACCAGGGCAACAGCTGGAAGGGTACCAGCTGCATACAGAAAGTGGGTGAAGTAACTGGAAACAGGGCAAATGTTGGGCAAACCTCCAGAAACCAGGCAGCAGCACAGTCCTCTGTCCAAGCCCTTCCTCCACACAGAGCCACAAAGCAGTGAAGTGGGTTGCCCCGCCCTGGAGGTTACCTAAGGCTCCACCCCACACAATTTACAGCTGCCTTTTACAGGGAGTCAAAGCAGCTCTACCTAATACACAGAAACAAACACAGAGAGGCTGCCAAATTGAGGAGACAAAGAAATATGGTCCAAATGAAAGAACAAAACAAAACCCCAGAAAAAGAACTAAACGAAATGGAGATAGCCAACCTAGCAGATGCAGAGTTCAAAACACTGGTGATCAGGATGCTCCAAGAACTCACTGAGTATGGCAAGAACATAAAGGAAGAAATGAAGTTTACACTAAGTGAAATAAAGAAAAACCTACAGGGAACCAACAGTAAAGGGAAGGAAGCTGGTGTTCACATTAATGATTTAAACATAAGGAAGAAGTAAACATTCAACCAGAAGAGAAAGAAGGAACAATAATTTTAAAAAACAGGGACAGTAAAAGAAGACTCTGAGGCATCTCCAAATGTGCCAACATCCGAATCATAGGAATGCCAGAAAGAGAAGAGGAAGAGCAAGAAATTGAATTTATTTGAAAAAAATAATTAAAGAAAACCTCCCTAATTTGCAAAGTAAGACAGACATACAAGTCCAGGAAGCACAGAGCCCCAAACAAGTTGGACCCAAGGAAGACCACACCAAGCCAAAAGTTAAAGAGAGAATCTTAAAAGCAGCAAGAGAAAAGCAGATAGTTACCTAAAAAGGAATACCCACAAGACTATCAGCTGATTTCTAAAAAGAAAATTTGCAGGCAAGAAGTATTTAAAGTGATGAAAAGCAAGGACCTAAAACCTAGGTTACTCTATCCAGCAAAGCTATCATTTAGAATGGACAGGCAGATAAAATGCTTCCCAGACAAGGTAAAGCTAAAGGAGTTCATCATCACCAAGACATTATTACATGAAATGTTAAAGGGATTTATTTAAGAAAAAGAAGAAGATCAAAACTATGAACATTACAAAGGCAACAAATTCACAACTATCAACAACTGAATCTAAAAAATAAACTAAGCAAACAACCAGAACAGGAACAGAACCTAGGTATGGAGATCACTTGGAGGGTTATCAGCTGGGATGGTAAAGGGAGAATATTGGGGAAAAGGTGCAGGGTTTAAAAACCATAATCAGTAGGTACAAAATAGACAGGGGGATGTTAAGAATAGCATAGGAAATGGAGAAGCCAAAGAACTCATATGCATGACCCATGGACATGAACTACAAGGGGGAGATTGCTGGAGAGAAGGGGGCACCAGGCAGAAGGAGGGAAAGGGGAAAAATTGGGACAACTATAGTAACAATCAATAAAATATAATTTAGAAAGAGAATTACTGAATTAGACAATAGCTATTAGAAAAACACCAATAAGCTTTCACAGAGAGGCAAAGCAATGAAAAGTATGACACATAATTAAGAGAGAAGGAAGAGGGAATGAAGAGGTTCAACAAATTTCTAATCAGAACAAAAACAATGGGGAAGAGGTAATATTAAAAGATATAAGAGCCAAGTATTCTCGATAATGATGAAAATACGAATCTTCATAAGAAAGAATAACTCCAGTCCCCAAGCCAGATTATATAAAAATAACTCCATTCCTATAAATATATTAAAATTGCAGATTACCAAAATAAAATCTTAAAAGCAACTAGGGTGAACAGACACAATACCTACAAAAGAACAATGAGGCTTACTGCAGACTTCTCAATAGCAACCACAGATGCCAGAAAGTAATAGACTATCCCAAGTATCTTCCATGCATTGAGGAAAAATAACTGTTAACTTCAGTGTTCTGTATCCAGCTATATTAACATTTAAGAGGGAGAATGAAATCTCTAAATTTCACCAAAAGATTTCTCGCAGACTTTTGGCAAAAGCACTATGAAACTGTGTACTTCAGGAAGAAAGAAACTGAACTCTAAAGGAAGGAAGGGGTGAGCAAAGAAAACACAAACATGTGAGTATCTCTAACCAAGCATGGACTATAAAAATACACAGATAATAGTGACAAAGACTTAGCACATAATAAGTGCTTGACAAATGTTTTTTGGTCAGTGATTCTTGACTCAGTGCACCTCTTCTGAGACATAATTAATTCTGCATTTGTTTTGGGCTTATAGCTGTCACATTTGATTTACTTCTTTATGCCAGGAATGTTTATCATTTCTGGGCTATCAAGGGTATCCCTTCAGAGGATGAAGAAGTACAAATTGGTAATTACAGAATAGTCAGGGAGATGTAAAGTACAGCATAGGGAATATAGTCAGTAATATTGTAACAACTATGTGTGATGCCAGGTGGCTGCTGGAAATATTGGGAATCACTTTGTAGAGTATATGATTATTTAACCACTGTGCTGTGCACTTGAAACTAATACAAAATACTACAAATGTAAAAAAAATATATAACACTGCCTAGCATATAGTAAGTGTCCAGTAAAATGTTACTTCTTTCAAAATAAATAAATAAAAGAACTAAAAAAAAGTATCCCTTCATAATTTAAGTGCAACTCTGTGTTTATTATTTTATCTTTTTAATCTTTGCCATCTTTTGTTGGTAAAGGAGGGAATTCTAGTTTGAGTTCAGTCCACCACATTGAAACTTCACTCAATAAATTTTTATTGAGCCAGAAAAAACTCTTCCCACCTCTCTAGCAGTACACCCAGGAAGAAGGATCCTCATCACCCACCAAACTCCAGAGTAGTTAGATTTTTACATGGTGACTCAGGGCTCCAAGCCTGAGAAGTGACACAATGTCATATTGGTCAAGATAGTCACAAGCTCACCAAGATTCAGGGGGAGGGGACATTTACCCCAATTCTCAAAAGAAGGCGTGTCACCGAATTTGGAGGCCATGTTTTAAAACTATCACCTGCAATTGGAACACAGCCAAGACTTGGTGCAACTAAAAGTGGGAGGTGAAGAACACGTAACAGCCCTGGCTGGTGTGGCTCGGTGGATTGAGTGCCAGCCTGCAGACCAAAGGGTCACTGGTTTGATTACCAGTCAGGGCACATGCCTGGGCTGTGGGCCCAGTTCCCCCGTTGGGGGTGTGCAAGAGGCAACCAACACACCAATGTTTCTCTCCCTCTCTTTCCTCTCTCTCTAAAAATAAATGAATAAAATCTTTATAAAAAAATAGCATATTCTCTTTTTAAAAAAACAAGTAATGATAATAATTTCTATATTATCATTAAATTATCAACAAGTTCTATAATTTATTGAGCATATATTATGTTCCAGACACTTTATTTTATTTATCCTTACATCAAACCTGTCAGAAAGGTAGGAATACTATTCCCCATCTTACAGAGGAGGAACCCGCATTCAAAGAGTCATTCTGAATGCCCAAGGTCATACAGCTAATGAGCAGCCAGATCAAATACAGGATGGCCACATGGCAAGGCAATACTTTTACCCACTCTGCTCTGTCAGTTCTTATAGTCACTGAGCAGTGATAACTTACTCTAGTCCTCGCTCACTGAGGTAGCCTGTGAAGAATTAAAGCTAAGGGCCAACCATCAGGAGAGGGGAGGTGGCATCCCAGAGCAGGGGCTTCCTGTATAAACAGGAGGCACATGGGAAACGGCACTGTGGTGCAGGGACAATGGGCAGTGAGCAGGCAGGGCCTCCTGTCTCCGGTGGGCGGTGGGCACTCAGGGCTGCGGGCGGCTGGGCAGGAACAGCTGGGGCCCTGACTCCCTGATGCCTGGCCCAGGAGAGGAACTGCTTCTCTCATGGCTTTCCCAGGAGGAAGTTCCCCACTGATTCTCGGGAAGCCCTTCCCATCACAGGCCTCAGCTGTGCCCAGACCTCCTCTTTCTTCTCCAGGAGCATGTTGTCTTTAGGGCTAATCTGGGATACGGGTCTCCTCTGATGTCCCCGTGACCTGGAGGCTTGGAGGGTGTGGGTAAGCCAGGCCAGGCTCAGAAACCAATCCAGGAGGCAGCCACCACTGAATGTATGCTAAGGGGAAAAAGCAGAGTATTAAAACAAAAACAAAAACAAAAAAACTTGGACTATGAAAAGCAAAGAGACATGGCTCTACATCCCAGCTCCAGTTCTAACTAGCTGTGTGACCTTGGACAAGACACTTAACCCCTCTGAGCCACAGTTTCCTCATTTGTTAAGTGGGGAAAATGGTATCTATCCTGAAAAGAGCTGTTTGAAGATTAAATGAGACAATCTATGTAACAACACCTAATAACAGCTGCATAATAATAACTATGAGTTTTTAAAGCATGTAAGGAGCCCCCCACCTTTGTCCCGCAACTAGTCTACTGTGCCCTCCGAATTTTTGCCATCAGAGAGACTTTGTCACCACTAAAATACCAATCACCCCATAAGAGGCAGAGTATCCCAGACGTGCCAAGATGGTGGGCCTGGGGGAGGGTTCTGAGCAGGCCCTGACCACTGTCTGTCAAAGGCTTCTTGGTCACCTCCGCCCTCTCTGGCTATTCCTGCTTCAGTCATTTTACAGCCCACCAACTCTACCCATCTCTTTTCTTTCATATTCTTCTCTTTCTGTCTCTCCACATCCTCCCTGGGTGACTTCATCCAGTCTCATCTCTCTCTCCTGAGTCCAGATCTGCATGTCCAAGAGGCTCTGGACATCTCCTCCTGGAGGCCCCTCAGGCACCTCAGTAGTAACACGCTCCACACAGGTAATCACCGTACTCAGACACCTGTGCCTCCAAGCCTTCCCTGCCTCGGAGAGTGAGTGAACCCTGTGCCCAGATGATCAAGTCAGAAATCTGGGAGTTGTTCTCACTCCTCCTTCACCCCTACTCTGATCAGTTAGCAAGTCTCACAGATCCCACTTCCTAAATGTATCTTGAGGGGTGCCCTTCTCTCCATCCACCTGCTCCTTTCTTAGCTCAGGCCCATCCTCTCACACCTGGATGCCATGAGCTTCAGCCTAGGCTGCCTC
Organism: Micronycteris hirsuta; assembly: GCA_004026765.1. NCBI lineage: Eukaryota > Metazoa > Chordata > Mammalia > Chiroptera > Phyllostomidae > Micronycteris > Micronycteris hirsuta. The sequence continues at coordinate 40,201 of PVJI01001837.1, forward strand.
CAGCCATCCTCCTTGCTGCAGCCAGAATGAGCTTCCTAACACACGAACCCTCCCTTTCACTCTCATTTGACAGCCCAAATGGCCTCAGGGAGAAGCTCCCTAGGCCCCCAGTCCTATAGACCATGTTGCCCCATCCAGACTCATTGCCCACTGCTCACCCCCACACACACACTGGGCACTGCCAAGCCCAGCCACTGGTGGTTCCCTGAGAGCACCACTCCCTACCTCAGCTCTGGGCCTGTACATGCATGCTTCTTACTGGAATGCATTCCCCTCACCTCCCCTGGCTCTTACTCATCCCTCAAGACTTAGCCCCAGCATCACCTCCTCCAGGAAGACTTCTTCCATCACTTCCACAGCCTCAACCATCCCTCATCACAGCATTTGTCA
>PVJI01001837.1:40690-68744 GCA_004026765.1 Micronycteris hirsuta
GGGGGGGGGCAGCCAGTCTTAAGAAAACCCACGTATGTGGTAGAACCTTCCTCCTCCCAGTTGGCTCATAAAGTTTAAGGTTTGCAAACAGTATTGCCCCAAAGGCCCAGGAGTCAAAAAATATATATATATATCTGGTGGGATCTTTAACAAAAGACTCCTTCCCAGACCTAAAAAATGGAAAACTACCAGGAAGCATTTGGTGAGCAGACTGCCATATATCATAGGCACTCTCATTGTTGTTGCAGAAAGTACATTTGGATGGAACTGGAGAACTCAGCAGGACACGCAGCAGTGTAAGATAAGGTCGGGGAGGTGGGCACGGGCGTCCCACTGGGCTGAGGGACTGGAAGCTGATCCTGGGGTGGGTCAGCTCTGGGACCCTTCTTATGTGGTTGTGTGGGGAAGAGGTGAGGGGCCAAGCCATTAGGGAGCAGGCTGAGGCTAAGGTGGCTGAAAGCCAGGGGTCAGGGAGAGTCGGGGCTCCTCATGTCAGAGTTGATCAGCTCCGCCGATGACTCTACTGCCCCCTGACCCAGCCATGGGGTAGATACTGTCTTTGAGGCATCAATGGTCTCACAAAAGGTAGAGAGAGGTCTCAAGGGACCACCCAAGCCTCATAAACCAACAGAAGTGGGGCCCAGAGCAGCAGGCAGGATTCCAGCATACTGGAGTGGCCCCTACCTGAGGCAGCGAGCCAATCCATCCAGGAAGGCAGGGACACAGCAGGAGGGAGGAGGCTTCCCTAAGCTGGCTGACCCTGTGAGTACCCGATGGAACATAGAAGTCCCTGGAGGGGGACAGAGAGAAGGGACCACAGACTGGGAGACTGTGGACTGTGGAAGCTCAGGCAGCAGACAGGAGGCCTGGGCAGCAGTGTGGGAAGTCCCACCCTGTCCCACTTCCCCGAGGAGCCCACACATGCTGTCTTCGGAAGGTTGATTGGGACCCTTCGCCACCCTCCCATCAGCTGTGTGGTGGGAACCAGAGTGCTGCGATCCTAGAGGATCACAGGCGCTGGAATCCAGCTGGGGCAGCTCAGGGGGCTGTTCAGGAACCTTCTTTTCTGAGGCAGCCACGTCCTTTTGGTCACAGGCTGGAGCGGGGACTGGAGTGTCATCTGTGTTGTGAGGGTGAAACTTGAGCTGCTCCTTGGGGCCAAGGGCTGGGGAGGGGGGGGTTGCTGGAGCCTTGCTCTGCTGTTTCCTCTGTTGCATTTGCAGAACAACCTTGTGCAGTGCTCTCTTCTGGGCCTCCAGGCAGCCCTGGGAGTGTCCCCGAGCCTTCGCCTCCTGGCTGAGGTGCTGGGCCTTGGCATTCAGCTCTGTCTCCCAGGCAGCCAGCTCCTCCTCAGAATGCCTCAGCTCCTCCTCCATATAGACAGGATGCATCTCCACTGTCTCCCAACCCTCCTCTATGTCCCCAAACTTCTTCCTCTGGGTGGATCCGAGGGACTCCTCCAGGGTCTCAAGGTGGTCCTGGTTTGTGTCCATCTGGAGATCCAGGTAAGGGTAAGAGACAGAGCTTGGCCTCCCTCTACCTGGCTCCCACCCTCGCCCTCTCTTTCTCTCTCCCTTCCCCTCTGTAAAAATTAAATAAATAAAATCTTAAAAAAAAAAAAAAGTCACGCTCGATGGGCAGTTTTCCTAAGACTCAACCTGGAGAGAAAAGGGGTGGGGGTAGGGGGCACACACACACAAGTGAGAACACACATGTACCTGTGCACAATTGTGTGAATGTGGGCACACGAGTGTGTGATATGTATGTGCAACTGTGTGGCCACATACCCACGCTTACGTGATTGTGTTCTCTATTCATATACTCTTCAAATTAAGGAAAGACCATCTCATAACATAAAATAATGTCCCAGAAGCCTTTGCCAAGTCCCCAAAACCAGAGCACCCATTTCTCATAGAATATTAGAGCCGAGGCAGTCCTGCCTGTCCTTAATGAAGTGCCAGCCTCCCCACACAAGGTGTTCCCTCCACCTGGACTTCACCTTGTCTCCAGTGCTGCCCCTACCTAAAGAACGCCTTTGCAATGCCTTCTCAAGATCACAGGGAAGTTGCAGTCGGTCCCACCAGCTCAAAGGATCCTTTATTCTCTTCCTGGGATAGGAAGGCAGGGCTTAGAGGCAGGCAGTGAGAGCTTGAGGGTCTGGTTGCGCGGGAAAACCAGAAGCCATGGTGGCTGGCTGAGGATATCAAGAAGACATGAAGAGAGCGAGGCGCCCCATGTGCAGGACCCCAGCTGGTCCTAGCTGCCCTGGATGCGTGAGTCTGCGCTGGTGAGCCTGGTGGCCTACATGCAGTGCAGGGGTGGGAGGGTGGGGGTGTGGAAAGGCCCTGCATACTGTGCTAGGCAGGCTCCCTGTGGGCTCCCTGTGCTGCCCAGAGTAAGGAGAACACCCTGTCCCCTGCCCTGGCCCTGGCCTCAACCACTGGACACTGCTTCCAGGGGGCCAGCCTCAGTGGGAAAGTGATACATTCAAAGCAAGGAAGACTCCCACACTCCAGCAAGCCCTGCTTCTGTCCCAATGGGGCAAGCCAGCCCCCTTAGCCTAGCATACCCAGAAGTCATGCTTGCCTTCTTCTACCCAGGAGCCTGGCAAGACTGCCAGCAGCCTTTGCCTTAGGGCCCTCTAGTGCCCTCTTCATCCTGAACTCCCCTTTCTTCATCTTGAAGCTTTACTATTCATGAACACACACAGGCAGACCCCTATCACCTGTCTCCTTCCCACTCTCTGCCTCTCACAGAACTATAATTAAATCCTGGACTGATTCATACTAAAGTGTAAATGATTAATGTGAATTCTTTTCCCAGACTAAATCTTCACTTAAAAAAAAGAGAAAAAAAGACAACTAAATGTACAATCCCACACATTCATTCAACAAACATTTCATTCCAGACCTATGGATATCTCAGGCACTAAGGCACACTGATAAGAACACAGCCACTACCCTCAGGGAGCTCACAGTCTAGCAGAAAGAGATAGGCAAAGCACATACAAGGTGCCATGGGGGCCCAAATACCCAACTCAGCCTGCTGATATAGATTATTAGAGCAGGGAAGACCTCCAAGAGAAGGTGAGCCTTAAGCAGATCTAAAGGATAAACAGCCCTGGCTGGTGTGGCTCAGTGGATTGAGCACTGGCCTATGAACCAAAGCGTCTCTTGTTCGATTCCCAGTCAGGGCACATGCCTGGGTTGCGGGCCGGGTCCCCAGTGGGGGGCGCGCGAGGGGTAGCCACACATTGATGTTTCTCTCCCTCTCTGTCTCCCTCCCTTCCCCTCTGTCTGAAAATAAATAAATAAAAGCCTTTAAAAAATAAATAAAGGATAAACAGCAAGCAGCTGAGAGTAGGCTGATGGCAAGTCAGCTTTACCACGTCCAGGGAGGGCAGCCCGAAGGCCCACGCGAACGAGGACGCATCCCTGGTTTGGAGTGAGAGAGGGGTGTGTAGGAGCGCAGAGCACCCCAAACGTGGACATGCTGAGATGGCCAAGGGATGGTTAAAAGTAGGGGGCATATCCAACTCCCCTTTGGAGCCCCGCTTCCGGCATACACAGTAAGAAAATTTGTTGAATTATACACCAGGCTGGTCTGTGATCAACTGTGGATCACGAGTATGTTGTCTTTGTTCCCAGACTGGAGAAAACTCTTCAAGGGTAAAAACTAGGTCTTTTCTTATGTCCACCAGAGAACATGGCACGCACCTGGGCGCCTGACAAGTACACAGCTAAAAGTGACCTCGATTAAAGCAATGACATGCTGTCCTCTGGCCCCAGCACACGCGGTGACATGGATGGGCAGCTCTGCCCTACTGTGGCCTCTCCTAGGAGACTTGACTGTTACCTGCCAGGTCTTCCCAGATCACCCAGCCAGAAATCTCCCTCTTCTTCCTCTTTCCTCCAATGCCCCTGTGTCTGGGGCTGGGGAGCTGTGTACAGGTTGTATACTCATCACCCGAAGCTTCCTGTGGGCAGAAGCCACACATCGCTCCTCTCTTCATCCCTATACCTAGAAGAGCATTGCACAGAATAGGGGTCCAACTAATGTGTGTGAAGAAACAAATGATGTGATTGTTCATTCATTCATTCTTTTCTTCTTTTGGGTGGAAGACACCGTCTAATATATTTCAGGACCCACAAAACCAGCCATTTCCTAGATGATCGCTTAGAGTCCCACTGTCATTGTCATTAAATATAAAAAGAGCCCATCTTTCATCCTGCCTGTCCTTCACAGACCCTACCTCAAGGCAGTTAAATGGTTGATAAACAGTTCATCAATGAAGAAAGTGATTAGAAGGTCACCATTGTGCTAATGAACCCTAATGAATAATGGCTCTGGGCAGCGATCATCAGTGGCTGTTAAAATTCAAAAGAGAAAAAAACCCCAAACATTCGTGTCTCCGGATGGAAGTATGCAACACCACTGGTGAATTGTTTCTGCCAAACTATCAAATCTGATCTAACCAACCTCTAGATCTACTGATCCACAGGAGCACAGGACGGGGGAGCACGTCCCAGAGACGTGATGGGCAGAATCAGGGCTCCGAGAAACTCCGCGGGACAAGGGGCCCACGACCTTTAAAAGATCTACTGCAAAGAGAAAAAGAGAGAGAAAGGAGAGATATCTCCAGATTTGAAGAGATTTAAGGCACATATTAACCAAATTTAATGTATGGATCTTCTTTGTATCCTGAAACAAACCAGCCATAAAATCCTTCTGAAACCATTGAGAAAATTTGAACATTAACTGTGTATTTGAGATACTGAAAAATTCACTCATGATTTTTAGGTATGATGATGGTATACTGGCTTTTTTAAGTGCTTATATTTTAGTGATATCAAATCATACGTTTATGTGAAGTAATTAATAGACAAGTCTGGGATTAGCTTCCAAAGAATCTTGTGGGGGGGGGGTGAAGGACACTTGCGGAGACATAGAAGAAATCCGGTGGGGGTGCACTGCATTATTCTCTGTCCTATTTCATGTAGAGGCTTGAAATGTGCCGTAACAGGTTTAAAACAAAGGGGTCAAAGACACAATAATAATAATATTACTAACAATTATTGCTAGGGTTTTTTAGTGCTTCCTCTAGCATCTCATACTCACAGACACTGACTTCCCAGGGCACAGGCATCGCCCTCTGTCTCACAGATGAAGAAGCTGAGCTTCTGTTCAGCAGTAACTAGTAAAGTTGAAAACGCCAGTACCTTTTGACCCAGCATCCACCCACTTCTTGGTAAACGGTAGCACTTCAGCACTAGCAGGCATCTGTAAGAACATCCACAGCAGGACCGCCCAACATCCCTCAACAGGAATGTGAATAAATAAACCGCGGCGTGATCTTACGATGGAAGAGTGCGACACAGTGAAAATGACTGGCGGTTGTCTGTGTACCCTCCAGGAACTTTTCACAACATCAGGCTGAGTGGAAAAGCAAGCATCCTCCTGCAACAGCAGGTACCATTTATCTAAAGTTAGGAAACGCAGAACAAGATTAAGTGTTGCCTGGGAGTGGAGACACATGTGGCACAAGCATAAAAACCTCCATGGGAGTCGTTAGCACCAAATTTACCATGGCGACCACCTTAGGAGAAAGAGAGACAGAGAGGCATCAAGGGAAGATGCAGAGGGGTCCTCAACTATGTATGTGAAATGTATTCCTTAAAAAGAAATATGTGTGTTATTGAGGCCGTGGAGAAATAGCATCCCACACGGTTAGTGGGAGTACACACTGCTTCGGTCTCTAAGGAGGGTAATTTGGTAACATCTTCCAAAGTTTCAAATGTGCGTACCCTTTGACCCAACTCTACACTTTGTGAAATTTTTGTATAGATATATGCACATACCTACCAAAGTAGGTATAAACAAGATTGTACATCACAGTATTGTTTAGAAAAACTAAGGATTGGAAACAACCTAATACCATGCAGCTCTAAAAAAAAAAAAAAAGCATGCACAGATATGGGAAGACGTCTAAGATGCAGAATACTGTGCATTAGATGCTGCCATGTGTAAAAAGTGAGGAAGGGCAGGGCAATATACGCAGCACGTTTGTTTATGCATGAAATATGTCCAGTAGGATAGATGTGAAAGCAGGGTCACTGTCTGTGAGAAGGATGACTTGGGGACAGAAGTGGGAGAGAGACTTTTTGCTGTAAGCTTCTATATTTTTTAATTTTGTTATGTGTGAATATATTGCCTATTGAAAGAATGACAAAGTTGTAAAACTCTGAAGCTCAACAAGGTTCCATCATTTCCCAGGCTGCTACCAGTAAGTATTTGCGCAGATGTCGGTTTAACCACTCCCCCACAGTACCTACAGCCTTTGGGGGTGTGCATCGGTGACAGTACCAGGCACCAGGATTTCCCATCCATCTGCACTACCTCTGTGGCCCAGAGCAAGCCTTGTATATGTCTGGACCTGCATTCCCATCACCCACATGAGGGTGTCCCTTTCTATTCAGATATGCTACTAGCCCCCATCCCCAGGAGTGCTGCCTCCTAGGACCAAGAAGAGCCTGGAACAGAGCACAGCAGAATCCTGGACTGTTCCCACCCAAAGCCCCAGAATCCTGACCACTGTTTCCCCAACAAAAGCTTGCTTGTACAACCACAGCAGCCTGTCAGCAATTACCCCCAATTACAAACCCGGAGCCAGCAAGGCCTCAATTAGTCTAAAAAGAGGCCTGAGGAGGGGCCAGCTACACAGAGTATAGCACCCACATATCGCCTCCACCCACGGGGCAGCAGAATCCTCTTCATCAAGCCCAGGGGCTCGGATGCTTGGTAACGACATCCTCAGGACACCCCGAGGAGAAGGCTGTTGACGCTCCCTCTCAGCGATCCTTCCAAGCAGGGCCTAGTCAAGTACTCTGTCCTAAAGTGCTTTTCTCTAGACTTCATGCTCTCCCTGCTCAGACCACACACATCCTTACTGCTTACCACTTCCCCCAGGCAAGGTGCACCGTCTCCAGGCTATCCTCTCCTTCTGGGAGATGAGCATCCTTGATTGAGCCCTGCAGATGAAGCGATATGCCCCAGGCTGCCTCTAAAGCATCATGATTATGGGCTTGGCTCAACTTGTTGGGAGGACAACCAAATGCCCATCTTCCCCCAGGAAAGGATGGACTCTGGATTCCTCTCTGCAGCATCCAAAAACAAATTGGTACAATCTTCTTCCACAAATTCCCTGAGAAGAATACCATGAGGTTGCTGAGCCCAGTGCTTGGCCAGTTTTGAGGTTTTCACTGAACTAGCCCCCCATGCCCTTCTTCCTCCCAATGAATGTGTGTGGCTGTGAGACTGTGTACATAGGTGTGTACACAAATCTCAAGCCTAGGTGTGACAGTGCATGTGGGGAGGGTCAGAAGCTATAACAATTAGGTCTCATAATAGCAGCTAGGTTTGGTCAGACGAAAGGCAGGACCTCCTGACCTTGCAGGGACAGAGACACATGTGAAGAGGTAAAACTCAGGGCTCCAGAACTGCCACCTATTGACTGGAAGCCTTCAGCAAATTGCTTAATTCCTCTGAGCCTCAGTTTCTTCATCCATGAAATAAGAACTCCAACCCCATAGGCTCGTCAGGAAAATGAAATGAGAGTATGCATGTAAAGCCCCTGACTCAACATAAGTTCTCAATAAAGGACAGCTATTCTGCTCCTTTATGATGTAAATAAAAATAACAACAGCTGGGGGACACAGTGGTCTTTAGAGAATGTCGTCTATAAGGAAAAGGCCCTGATACAGCATGTGTATCTGTCTGTCTGTCTGTCTAGCACTGCAGTGTGTTCTGCCACTTTGGAAAACTGTTTGGCAATATCTACTAAAAATAAACACATGCCTACTTTCCTAGGTACTTGCTCAAGAGTAAAGAAATGCCCTTGCCCCAGCTGGGGTGGCTCAGTTGGTGGGAGCTTTGTCCTGTGGATTGAAGGGTCACAGGTTCGATTCTCAGTCAGGGCACATGCTCTGGTTGTGGGTTTGATCCCCAGTTGGGGTGCATACAAGAAGGCAGCCAATCAATATTTCTTTCTCTCTCCCTTCTTCTCTCTCAAAAGCAATGGGGAAAAAGTGTCCTCCTGTGAGGATGGAAAAAAAGAAAGAAATGCCCTTGACAAAAAGACATGTACAAAAATGTTGACAGCAACTTTATTTATGATATCCTCAAACTGAAAACAGCACACATGTCCATTAGATGATGTAGGTGAAGGGGTAAGCATATTGTGGAATATTAGAGAGCAGTAAAGAAACGAATGTCACATGGAACAAGATGGAGGAACACCAAAAACATGTTCTGCAGAAGAAATCAGACACAGTGTGCGTGTTATATGCCCCATTTATAGGACATTCAAAGCGGGCAGGAAAAGTTAATCTACGGTGATAGAAATCAGAATATGCATTATCTTTGGGAACAGGTATGATGAGGAAAAGATATAAGGGAACGTTTTGAGGTGACAGAAGTTTTAATGTTTCATATCTGGATCGAGGTGATGGTTACATGGTACATTATGTAAAAACACATTAAGCTGTACACTTGAGATATATAGTTTACCATATATAAATTATGCAGCACACACACATCGCTCTGGTATTTGTTATAAGGGAAATCTTCGGAAGGTCAGTCACATGAAAGACAAAACTCGACTCTTCTCCCTGCCTTCCTCCGAACTTCATCAACGCTGAGCATCTAAAACTGCCCTCCTGCGCAGAGGCTCTTCAGGTGGTGCCCATCTGTAGACAGCAAACTGAGGTGGGATGAGGACCAAAGGAAGGGCTCTCTCAGGCAGCCCCTCACGGGCCTGCTGGGGGCTCCAGACAGCAGGTCTTGCACCTTGCAAGCCAGCTGCCACAGACGCAGAGGCCTCGCTCTTTCTAAGAAAGTTTAGTTCGATTGAAATTTCAGACAGGTCCTCACCTTAATTAGAGAACCAAGAAGGTGTCCCGTGTCCTTGCCTACCATTCAGCAGCACGGCTGTGCAGTCATAGTGAAGAGAGAGCGCCAAATGGCAGAGGGCTCTCGGATCCTGAGCTGACCCTCCATGGTCTAGCCACTGTGTCCCACCTGTAGTCCCTTTCTTGGAAACTCCAGCTTCATGACAAAGCAGGTGGCACCTCTCGATTCTCTCTGTGGAGCAGGGCCATTTTCCAATTCCACTAGAATGTGTTGAGCCCATCCTGGCAGGCAGCACCGAGTGAGAAGTGGAAGACAGAGTCTCACCCATCAAGGCTTACAGTCTGGGTATGGAGAAAGGCAACAGGCAACTTTCAACAACCCATCACACTCTCGAGCATGTGTTGGGGCCTAAGTTGTAGGGTATTTGCTGTTTCAGAATGAACAAAACAGATTTGGGCCATTTTGGCGTTACAGCCATGAGATACCAAAGGAAGCTGGCCGGCAGCTCCTGCAGTCCTAGAATGCCCTCTCTCGGAGCATCCTAGGGGTCTTGGGAGAGGGGAGGCTCTCACATGGCCCAGAAAACAGCCCTCCTGCCTTTTCTCCCTGAGTTAGGCTCAACCAGCAAAAAGGCCTACAACTGCCCTGCAGTCTGCCCTGAAGAGGGTAGGACGCACACTCCCTAGGACAGACGGACTGGTGGAACCCAGCATCAGTGAAGTAAGGAGGAGCCTAGAACTCTGACCTACTGCCTCCCAGCCCAGCTACCACAAGGTCAGGGTGTGGGATTCAAAAAGATACTTACCAACTGGAAACAGCTGTCATCTGAGAGTTCTTCCCCAGAATGGGCAGTGGCGTTGCCTGCCTGCCTGTCTCTCTCTGTCTCTCTCTCCCCTTCCCTACTCTCTCTCACTCTCTCCCCAAGCACATATTTGGGTAAGTGACTCTGCTAATCCCATCCAGGCAGAATAATTCCGGCTGGCCTGGGGCCTGGAGCTGAGTGGGTGTGCAGAAGAACTGTGTGACCAGCTCAGGCTGCAGACTGACAGGGCAGCAGCCAGCTCAGCTACAAAACAGAGATGAAGCCTGTGTGAGTGGCCAGTGTGTGTTAAAGCACATCAGAGGTATGCTCTCTTCCTAAGCTTCTCAAAAGAACTCTGAGCAGTAACCTCATCCCAGGAACATCCGGGAGGCCACCCAGTCACCCTAACCACAGACCAAGGACATCAGAGAGTCAACATGCTCTAGGACTCAGCCTTGCACACATGGAACCACAAGGTGACTCTGTGTCATGAGACAGCTGGGTGGCCAGTGCGTGAAGAGATGCAGAGTTGGGGCGTTAGACTGGCATATTTTATAGAGATGTGCAAGTTTCTGAACAAGTCTGTATTGTACAACAGGTGAGTGTCAGAGAGTAGTGGGGAAAAGAAGGGGAGGAAATCCCAGGTGCCTGAGAGAAACGCACAGAGGTCTGTGACCCGAGTAGAGTGACCTGGAGTCCGTCGGGGCCGGGGGCGAAGGCCGGGGCGGGACTGGGGTGGTGCTGACCGTTGAGGTGTGGAGTTGTGCGGGAATGCACTGAGAAACACAGTCCAGCTTCCCTGTTCCCGCGTGCGTGCCGCCGAGGCCGTGCCCACAGGAGAGGCCTGCAGCGGTCTCGGTGCCGCACCTCCCCGGGATGAGTCGGAGCCCCGCGGGAAAGGGGCCGCAGGACTCTGTTCGGCGGCCGGAGGCGCAGGGCGAGCGGAGCCGCGCCGGGTCAGCGCTGCCTGCCTCCGGGCCGCGGGCCGCGGGCCGCTCACCTGGCGAGGCTCGGCTGCAGCGGGAGAAGCTTCTCCCTCCATCCGAGACAAGTGCTTTGCTCGAGCCGGCTGTCGAGCGTCGGAGGCAGGGGCCGGTGCAGCGCCAGAAAGGAGGCCACGCTCGGTCGGTGGGTCTCCGTCTGGACCAGGGTCCACGGAAGACGCTCCGGCCGGGAGGCGCCGGCGGCTCCTGAGCTGCACCTGCGGGCCCGCGAAACAGGGCGGTTGAGGCTGGGAGCTCCGCCCGGTCCTTGGAGGTGGGCACCACCCGAGGCCACTGAGTCGGGGCCCCACATCGCCCAGACGCCGCGGGGAGAGGGAGACGGCCGTGGGGTCCCACACGGGCCTCGGAGTGGTCTGCCTGCCAGAAGGGTCCGACCTCCTCGGGAAGCGGGGCCTCCCCAGCCTGCGCAAGAAGGTTGAGAAGGAAACTAAGGCGCGCCCACCGCTTCCCGGAGAGATCAGTACCTGGGGGGAGCAGGACTCCTCTTTTTTTCACTCAGAAAAATCCTCTAGAGGCTCTCCTTCCTTTACCCCCGGCCACTGCACTCACACACACGCGCGCGCGCGCATACACACACACACACACACTCCTTAAAAGGCTGAAAAGGGAGCCGAGTTTGGAATCCGGGGAAGTGATGACACACACAACAATGCTGTCACACCTGGCTGCTGCCGGCCAGAAGCGGAAATGCCTGCAAGGGGGAGAGAGGGACAGGGAGCCAGCCTGGGTGGTCAGAAAAAGAGGAGAGGAGGTGGCTGCACCCCCAGGTGGGGCCAGCCCGAGCTGGGTTTTTTTCCCTTGCCCAGGATCTGGGGGACGGTGGGCACTGCAGTTCATCTGCAGCAGCCCAAACAGAACTCCCACCCACCGCCTGGGCACCCATCGCCACGGAGCAAGGATGAAGGGAAGCACCTGCCTCCTGCGCAGGAAGCAGGCACAGAGGGTGTGAAGAAGAAGAGCCGCTTTGCCCTGCTGTGTGTCGGGAGCCGTGGGAGAAACCCACCAAGCGATTATGAGATATTTTCAGTGGTAGGTGGACGAGGGTTTTTACTGAGGTGAGTTTAGGAGACCCCTGCACGCTCTGACTCTGATGGTCAGACCAGGCTTTTCTGCTGACCTCTCTGGACCCGCCTCCCCCTCTTCCTTTCCTTTAGCCTCAGATTGCAGAGCACAGGCCGGAGTGGGACACAGCAGCACATGCAGGTGGGCTGGGACTTCCTCAGAGGCTGGGCAGCCTGGGAGGACCAGGTGGTGACAGGCATTAGACCAACCACTCCAGACATGCCAATCACGAACACACACCTGCAGGACGTCCATTCAGTCCACCTTCCTCTACAAAGAATCCCTGCCCCCTCGGCACCATGGAGTTTGGGGCATGAGGACTCAAAACATGGGCACCTCTCTCACACTTTGACAAGAGAATTTTTGTAAGGCTGTTAACTGTTAAAAGGCACACCTGACCTCTTTTTTTTGGCCATCGCTGATTTCCCCTGAGACAATGTTTGTTCACGCACATGTAACTGGGTCCCAACCAAACTTGGGCTGAAGGCAGATGATTGAGGCACCTCTCAACGCTGGAGACAGATCTGCACAAATGGCCGGTCAGGAGAGACACTTGGAAAAGTTCCTCCGTCACAGCCTGTTTTTCTTCCTAGTCTGTAATAGAAATAGATACACTGGCAGAGGGGGAGGCGGGAAGAATTGAGAAAGAAAAGAGAGCAGGTAAAAGGGCCAAGGGAAGGATGAAGAAGGGAGAGAGCGGAGGACAGAGGAAAAACAAGAGGTAATATCCTCGGGCACATTTACTCTGATACGTGATGCACATATTACCTATCTATAACCATAACTGTTTCGCCTCATACAGTTCACACCTTGCACACGCACGTGCACGTGCAGCTGGGCGGCCGGTATCTCAGGGTCGCAAAGACAGACCCCTCGCCCTGACTTCCAGACGCGCGGCTGGTGCCCGTGCGCACACAGTCCCCCAAAGCTCCGCGGCGGCAACCTTCCCGCCCGTGTCGGAGCCGCGGCAGCATGGGGTCTACTTGGTACTAAAGCACGTATCTAACCCGCAGACCACCGCACGCATTCTGAGGAGGGGTCTGGTCCCTGGGTCCAGAGCCCCCCAAGGAAGGGCGGAGGGCTTCAGGCGCAGCCCCTGGACGCCTCTTCCCAGCGATCCTCTCCCTCGCCCCGACCCGGCCCAGTCACACTGAGAGCTCGAGGAACAGGCCAAGCCGAGGTTTCTTCCTTCAGGGACACGCGTTTCTGGGCTGATTTTTCCCAAAGTCACCGCGCAGCTCTCTCCACCCCACCCCCGTCCAGCCCCTCGCTGTCCCGCCCCTCCCCCCGCTCTGAGCTAGAAGTTTAGTCCCAAGATAGCAGCAAAGGGCAGAGCAAAGGAGTCGTTTTTCTTTCACCTGAAAGCTGCAAGGAGACTTGGCGCGCCTCTCCTCGCGAGGGCCCAAGCCCTCTGGACGCGGGGTCGAGTGCGAACGGACCCGCAGAACGAACACCGGCAGATTTCCAGGGCTCGTGAGAGCGTCAGCCAGGCTGTGCGCCGGGCCCCCAAGCTCGCTGGGAGGGGGCAGGCCAGTCCAGGCTGTGCGGCGCGTTTACAAAAAGTGACTTGGAGATGAACTCGCCCGTGCAAGACTGGCCGCCCAGCTATAGGGGCGAAGGCGCCTGACGCAAGCGGAACTCGGCGGAGCCCATACGAATCAGAACAGAGCGAGGCTCCTGGCGCACTAGGGACTCCGGGCGGCAGCTCAGCCAGAAACGCGGGTCGTGCTTCGAAAACCGGGGCGTGGGGGAGGGGAAAGCGCAGTGCAGAAAACCCACCGAGGCGGGGACTGGCCTGGCGGGGAGGGGCAGCGAGGCCGGAGCCCCTGCTGTTGGGCGGACTCCCCATGGCCAGAGGCTGAGCTCCACTCCCGCCGGCTGCTCCCCAGGGGAAGGGAACGAAGAGCGGAGAGGAGCGAGAGGCCGCCAGCGAGCGAGCGAGCGCCGCGGCAGCGCGGACTCCAGAAGTTTGAGATTCGGCCGCGAGCGGACTCGTGCGCCCAGACTCCCCGCCGCGCCAGCGCCGGCGCCGGCGAGAAGAGCGAGGGCCGCCTGGCCGCGGCGCGCCGGCTTTGTCATGATGGCCAGCTACCCCGAGCCCGAGGACGCCGCGGGGGCCCTGCTGGCCCCGGAGCCCGGCCGTGCGGCCAAGGACCCCGAGGCGCCACCGCCGCCGAGCCCCAGCAAGAGCGGCAGCAGCGCCGGGACGGCTCCGGAGAAGCCGGACCCCGCGCAGAAGCCGCCTTACTCGTACGTGGCGCTCATCGCCATGGCGATCCGCGAGAGCGCCGAGAAGAGACTCACGCTGTCCGGCATCTACCAGTACATTATCGCCAAGTTTCCGTTCTACGAGAAGAACAAGAAAGGCTGGCAGAATAGCATCCGCCACAACCTCAGCCTCAACGAGTGCTTCATCAAAGTGCCGCGCGAGGGCGGCGGCGAGCGCAAGGGCAACTACTGGACGCTGGACCCGGCCTGCGAGGACATGTTCGAGAAGGGCAACTACCGGCGCCGCCGCCGCATGAAGCGGCCCTTCCGGCCGCCCCCCGCGCACTTCCAGCCCGGCAAGGGGCTCTTCGGGGCCGGAGGCGCCGCGGGTGGCTGCGGCGTGGCGGGCGCGGGGGCCGACGGCTACGGCTACCTGGCGCCCCCCAAGTACCTGCAGTCCGGCTTCCTCAACAACTCGTGGCCGCTCCCGCAGCCGCCCTCGCCCATGCCCTACGCCTCCTGCCAGATGGCGGCGGCCGCGGCGGCGGCTGCAGCGGCGGCGGCGGCCGCGGGCCCGGGCAGTCCGGGAGCGGCCGCGGTCGTCAAGGGGCTGGCGGGCCCAGCCGCTTCCTACGGGCCGTACTCGCGCGTGCAGAGCATGGCGCTGCCGACCGGCGTGGTGAACTCGTACAACGGCCTGGGGGGCCCGCCGGCCGCGCCCCCGCCGCCGCCGCCGCACTCCCACTCCCACCCGCACGCGCATCATCTACACGCGGCCGCTGCGCCCCCGCCGGTCCCGGGGCACCACGGGGCCGCGGCACCGCCCCCGGGCCAGCTCAGCCCTGCCAGCCCGGCCGCCGCCGCGCCCCCGGCGCCCGCGCCCGCCAACGCCCCCGGCCTGCAGTTCGCCTGCGCCCGGCAGCCCGAGCTCGCCATGATGCACTGCTCGTACTGGGACCACGACGGCAAGCCCGGCGCGCTGCACTCGCGCCTCGACCTCTGAGAGTCCGGCCGCGCGCGCCGGCGGCGAGGATGCGGGGACGCCGCCTGGGCCGCAGCCACCGCCGCCCCCCGGACCGCACACCCGCGGGGGGCTGTCTCCCGAGCCAGCGCCCGCGGCCCCGCGCCTCCTCCTCGCTCGCCGCGATTCCTCTCGCTCCTCTTTGTCTGCTCCGTTTCTCCTCCTGTGCTCGCCCCCTGCCCTCCGTGCCCTTTCCCTCCTCCCTCCGGCAGGCCGCCTCTCTGCGCGCTTTTTCTGTAGGCCTCGTCTCCTCCCCGCGCCCCGGCGCCCGGGCTGCACGCCCCAGGCCGCAGTTCCAGGCGGAGAGAAGTGCCCGGGCCGAGGCGCTGCCAGGCGTCCGCGGCGCAGACCGCTGGGCAGCCTCTTGCGGGTCGGTGCGCTCCGCTTTGCCCGCCCGCCTGCCGCGCAGTCCTTGCCTGGGAGAGCGGGTCCGGGCCGACCTCGAGCCCCGAGCCGCGGGGAAAAGCAACGAACGAGTATTGCTCCGTGCCCTCTTGAAGTTGCTCAGAAGTCGCTGGCCAGGTCCCACCGGGCAGGACGGGGGTTGGGCCCGAGCAGGAAGCCGGGCTGCCTCGCCGGGCGGCCTACGCCCGGGTTTACACCGCGTCCCGGCTCGGAGAGAGGCTGCGTTCCCTTCGCTCTCCATCCCGGCGCCTCGGGCCCTCCAGGCTGGGGCCGCTGGCTAGGTTTTGCTAAAAAGATCGGGAGGGCTATTTTAGATAATATTTAAAAATATATTCGTTAAGGAAAATAACTCACCGGGAAAACCGGTGAAGAATTGTGGCCTTGGAGTTTGCTAAAGCAAAACATGAAAATCTCTTGCAGGAAATTGGAAGTAGGATTCCTGTGTGTCAGGCCTGCAAAAAGCTGTCTTCGGAGAGGTAGGAGAATATGCTCAGTATAAGATGGTCTCCTCTACAAATTAGGGAATTTTCCCCCTCTACCTATTTAAAAAGAAAAAATCCAAACAATTTTTCCCGGATCTTCCGATGCAAGCCCGGAGCGCCGGGAGATCGCGGCCTGGCCGGAGGGCGCTGCGGGGGTGGCTCGTCCCCGGTTTTTGTTTTTCAAACGTCTCGCTTCTCGCACCTCGGGCAGCGGCCGGACCTCGCGGGCTGCGAGCCGGCCGGCCCGACGTCCCCGGACCCGGCTGTTCCGTAGTGTGTCGTTTGCAGGACCAAATTTTCTAGAGAGAACTAGAGCACTTTGGTTGTTTTGTCAATTCCCGAATAAATTTCTTGTTCTTTCTCTTCACACGGGCTTCTGTTATTTCTGTCGTGCCTGTTTGTTCAGCAGCTAGTGAAAAGAGGGAGCTTTTCAGAAAAAGTTTATCCTTTTTCAGATAAACACGCAAGAACGGCGGCCAGGGAGGGGGCATTGGCGGCTGCCGCTGCCGCTCGGTCGGGTCGGGGTTGGTTTGTCGTCTACGCCGTCGCCGCCGGGTCGTGGCTGCGGCTGCGGAACCGCATCAGGGCCTTCACCGCGCTTCGCTCCCGGGCGCGCCTGCAGGGGGGCTTTGCGGTGGTGTTTGCAACCACGCAGGTTTGTGTTTCACCTCTTACACAGTCGGACTAGATGTGTGGGCTGTTTCCATTGATTGTCCTCATCCTCTAAAATTTTTCCAGTCACGTATAACGGCTAGAAAAGTCTATTCCAAGTAGATAAAAATTCTGTTTGCGAAAATGCTCTCTAAGAGGAAAACGTGTTACCAATGTAATGAATGGCTTATCATTTTTAATAATAATAGTTCACTTACCGTGAGCTGTGTAAGAGATTTGGGAGTATCAGAAAGGGGTGACTCTACTGCGTGGTTGTAGAAATCTAATCTTTTTTTCTTTCTTTTCCTTTACTGAGACTCTTCAAATAACGAATTAAGACCGTTGCTTTAGTACTTCGGCTCAGGGACACAGGCCTTTGACCCGGCCGCAGTCCGGGGCCCAGAGGCAGGATTAGGGGTGGTCTGCCTGCAGTCCTCCCATCGGACAACATATATCAGCCCCCTCTCCCTACGACTTGGTGCGGCTTGGGCTGGACCCCACACCCAGCCAACTGTCCGTCGCTGCCCCCGCTCTGAACCTTCTGAGAGTCGGTCACAGATCCAGGCAGACTAGTGGTCCCCCCTTGGAGAAAACAAGCCCGTGCATCCCACGTCAGTTTATATTGGTGGTCCTGCCATGGGAATATCAGGGTGGGATCCTTGTTAGAATAGTTGGGCCCAAGGGAAAGTGGCTCAGCTCAGGGCGGCCCCCTCCTCCCTCGAGCATCCCTGGGAGGCTGGAAGACGGAGGGTGAAGCCATGTAGGTTCCGAGGAGCATCACCCTGAGACAGGGATTGGAGCCTGCCTGGGCCAGGGGAGCTGGGACGAACAGCCTGGAGAGAGAGGCTCAGCTGGGGTGGGAAGCCCAAGAGGCTGGTCAGGCCTGGTGTCTGGTCGCTTCTGGCAACCTGCTGCGCCTTTGTCTGGATGACTCAGGGGAGTTCCAGAAAAGAAAGTGGACTGCCCCATGCTTGCCTGTTTGTGCTTTCTGTGGTGTGAACATGTATCCCATGGGCAGTGGAGTCGTCTACGCTTGCTGCAAATGTGTGCATACAGTGTAAGTCTGTGTCCTCGTGACAGGGTGGGAGGTGTATAGCTGTGGACAGAGCATATGGCTAGTACTCAGAAGGTGCTTACTGAAACCACAGTGTATGTTGCATTCATAAGTCACTGGCAAGGTGTGCAGCTATGTTCTGGGTATGTAAGCCTGGCTTTCTGAATGATAACAGAGAATACATGCAGGGCCTTTGCTTCAGCTGCTTGAGGCCCTCTGCTCTAAGGCTGGCTCTCAGCACCTCCCAACTGCTATCCCTGCAGACAAAGCAGAGGAGGCAGAGCCTTCAGTGAGGTGAAGTTTACCTAGGCCAGCACTGGGGGAAAGAACCTCTCTCTGCCCCCAGTGACTGAAAGACAAGAGGCACCCTGGGCTGTGGAGAGCAACAGCCTCACCTAGTCCTGAAATTAGGGAATCAGTGTGGGGTTCCTGGCCTACACAGGGGTTGGGAGGTGAGAGAAAGGAGCCAACTCATACCCCACCTCCCCATGGATGCCCTCAGGAAGACATCTGTCTCCCATTCCAGCCCTAGGGGTTTCATAAAACCCTATAGTTTCCTCATTTTCCCCCAGTGCTAAAAGTTCAGGACAATGGCTGACTTTCTTCATCTCTCCTCTCCCTCTTTGCACTTTTGAGTTTCTGTTAGAGAAGACTTAAGGAATTCCCTAAGTGAGGGCAAAAGTGTTCAAGAGAGTTCCTGATATGTAACAGTTATGCCCTAGCTTATACAGTCTGGCCTAAATGACCAGACCACACAGGTAAATGTATGTATGTTTGCCACAGTATACCATAAATGCAACGTAAATAGAGTTTGATGCAAATACCCTGCCAACTTCTGCACATCCTAGGTAATGAGTTGTTGTACATGGTATTGAATGAGGGGTATGTGTGTGCCTGTATGCATGTAAACACCCGCACCACTGACAAGATGAGCCCCCCTCCTCACATTTACACATCAATTCTTGGTCACCCTGCCCCTAAGACTGACCAGCAAGAATACCTGGGCGTTGTTGGGAGGGTGTCCTGTTTTCAGGGGGACCCTGGAGAAATCTTTGCCAGTGTAGTATATGAACCAAGGGACTGTGGGATGTGGACCTAGGGGATTCTCTGGGATGACCTCACAACCTACTCCAGAGGGTGTCCAGAGCATGCTTCCTCTTTGCCTAAGTGAAGAGTCCACTGCCCGGCATGTCCAGTTTGGGTGGGCATGAAGCCTGGCATCTTTCACTTGAGATTAGAGGCCCTTGGCCCTTGCCTGGGCCTGGCGCTAGCAGAGGATGGAGCTCTGGGATGCAAGGAGCCCCCTGGTGGTAGGTGGAAATCAGGGGAGGACTAGGGCTTCTTACAGCCAGTGGGGCAGGAGAGGATGGGCCAGACCCAAGAAAGTCTGCCTGTGAATGAGTTCATTCCTTAATGGAGGGCCAGGCTCAGGAGCCCTGCGGTGCCCCCACTCTGTAGAGCTAAGCTAGTGGCGACCATGCCTTGTCGTTCCTGCTGCCTCCATAGGGCAGCCCCTGGTTCTTGGAGTAGCATGTGGAATCTGTAGGAACGGATGGAACCAGGATCCCACACCTTCCTTGTGTGAGAGGGACCAGAGACATGGAGCAGTTGGGAGCAACCTTCATGTCCCCAGTTCTGCCCTAGGGACAACCAGAAATTAATGATTCTTGAAACCAAGAAGTCTTATCGATATTTTTTTCTGGAGAGAAGGTGCCATTCTATCACAAAAAAAGTATCTGGGCCCCAGGAACCCCAAATCTCTTCATTTACACCTAAGGAAACTGGGGTCCTGAGAAGGAGACAGCCAGAGGTCACCTAGCCATCAGTGGGGCAAACTGCCTCAGAACTGCCAAGGACAGACCTGAAAGTGCTGGGCCCAGCTGCCCACTTGGGATCTCCAAGTGACACAGGCCCTGCCACCCAATGTTAGGGGAGCTCCGTGGGTGAAGTGTGGGCCAGCCAAAGGAGAAGGAAGAGCAGGGGTGGGCAGGTTGTACCCAGGAACTTCTGTGACAGCCGCTGCACAGTCCCAGCTCGGTAGCAAGTTCTGACAAGCTTGTTGTGGGGCTATGTCACCCCAGTGATGTGGCCAGTGTGGGGCAGGGCGTGGACGGGGACCTGTTCAGCTGGAAAGAACTAGTATGGAACCCAGCAATGCCTTAGGCAAAGCACCCCTGCTGAATTTTCGTTTTCTCGTCTGTAAAATACAACAAATTATAATACTGTAAGTCTTATTACAATGATTACATGTTCTAATGTCAAAGCGCCTGGTTTATAGTAGGTGGTTTTTCCTTTCTCTATAGAAAGAAGGGAGAAAGGAAGGAAGGAACTGAGGAAAGAAGTCGGACTGCAGGGTCTGACATCTTAACCCAGGTGCCACCGCCACTCCTTTGAGCCCAAAGAGCCCAGACCACGGATGACCTTCCCAGTCGGGACCTAGGCAATTGCATCCACCCTGCGCAGCCCCTTGACCTGGGAGTGAGGTGCATCCTGTCGCCATCCTGGTGAATACCCCAGCCCAGGGCTCCTCCAACTGCCCTCTCGCTTCTCCTAAGGCAGTCTTCAACGAGAAAGCCCCAGCTGACCTGCAAAGTGACACCGACCCAGACCCTTGGGGGGCCACCACCTAGACTCGGGGGCTGCAGTCTCCCGCCCGCCCTCGGGAGTTTCCCCCTGGAGCGCAGGGCTGTTTAAACGCCCCTCTCCACTGCCACCTTTCCAGAAAAGCAGTAAGCTGCCATCGGGCGGGAGGTTTCGGAGGTCAGCTTGTGGGAGAGGCTACCCTTGGTCTTCGTGGAGAAACGGGAAACGCGAAGGGTAAACGCAGGAAGCGGGTTGGGCTGAGCTAGAGCGGGCAGAGGCGCCGCCCGAGGGTGGGAGCCGGGCGGTGTGGGGCCAGCGGCTCGGGAGGCACGGCTTGAGCCACGAGAACGGCCAGACTCAGGCGCAGCGGGCCTGTTGGCGGCGCTACAAGAGAAGGTGCTCAGACGCGGACATGGGGCCTCCTGGCAGCTCTAAACCAAATTCGGGGAGAATCGCTGTGCCCTGTCTGAGCACAGAGTGCTACTCCCTGTGGCGGGGCAGAGGAAGCACGGGAGGCCACGGTCGTCCCCAGAGATGCTGGGCGCACTGGGCACAGAGGACGTCCGAGTCCCCGCCACGTGGGGAAGCCAACTCTGGCTCTCCAAGTTGGGAGCTCAGCCTGACCTTGTTGTCCTTAGTAATACTAGTATTAAACCGAATAAAAAAAAAACCTTTCCCTGATTTTCCTTTCTGTACAAAGGAAAATGACTTCTCTAGGCAGGCAAAGAAAAGGGCAGGATCTCAGGGAACTTTCATCTCTAAGGATAAGGAGAGAAGGGGAATATGCTTTTTGCTTTTGCGTGTGTGTATCTATCTGGCGGGCAGTGGTGGAGGGGGAGGAAATTCAGCACATACTTTTAAAAATCTGCCCCCAACAACGACTAAAGGCAGTGAGTGTGAGCGGCGAGTCAGGAAACCGAGCCCCTGCCCGCAGTGACTCGGGGCCTTTGTCTTCTTTCCTGAAGCCCCCACGACCGCTGACCGCGCGGAGATAAAGGCCAGGTCACAGCCCTGCGGATCCCCGAGGGAGAGGCAGCGGCGCTGTCCCACCCCGTTTCTAACAGGCCGGTCTGGTTGGAAAGGGGCGAACGAGGCCAGGGGCTGCTCCTCCGCGCCCAGTCCCCGCTGAGGAACCCATCCATATGTCCCGACCTGGCTTGAAAGTTTTCTGTCACTAAATTCCTTGGCCCTAGTGCCCACCATCATTATGTTTTCCTGCTCAAAGGCTCGCGGGGCGTGAGGGGCTGTGGCTCCCGCGTACCACGCCGGACTTGACCCTCAGAAGTGGAGCTGTGCGCTGCTTTGGCTGCGAATCGCGTTCGCAGCCTCTGCGCTCGGTTGGCCGACAGGATCCGAACTCGTGCCACGTCGGTCGCAGCTGCGCCCCTGTGTCTTCTTGAGCGGAGACTCTTCCAACGCTTGGCCTCTAATGTTCTTTTCTGCGTAATAACCTTCTGTTGGCGGACCGGGCCTGCGGAGATAGCGGAAGGCCGTCTGCAAGCAGATCCTATCGCCTTCTGTCATTTAGAAACCTGGCGCTGCTGCTGCCTGGCGGTGTCCTTGGATTTCCCAGAGTACACACGGAGCCCTTTTCTCCGCAGACACACCCGCCCAGGTGATGCGAGTGCTGCCGGAGCTCAGAATCCTTCCTAAGAAAGAGAAAGAAGACGACCCCAGCCACCTGCCGCTGCGGAGATGCAGGGTCCTTCAGCAGCCATCCTGCGCGCCTCCCGCGCACACCATATGGTGCCCTGGGATCCCTGCCCCCCGCAGCAGACCGGTATTTTCCCAAGCCGAGTGTGAATTCTTTGTTCGCCTGCCTTCATGATGGCTTCTGAGGGTGGAGTTCCTGGGCCGCCTTCCCTGAGCCGGTCAGGGCCCCTTTTCCTTGGGGACGTGACCTAGGGAGGCAAAGAAACAACGACAGACCTAGGGAGTGAGGAACTGAAGCCTCGCCTGCGGGGAGCGCCCTCCACCTCTTCCTTCTCTCGCCCTTCGCCTCACCAGCTGACAGGGGATCTTGGTACCCACTGAAACTGGAGCAGCTGGCTGCCGGCAGATGAGAGATAAAGGAGTCCAGCGGTGCCCAGGCGCTGGCCGGATCCGGGCTTCCCCGCACCCTGGAGCAGCACAAGTCAGAGCCTGCTTCCCCTGGTGGCACTGACCCAGCTGGAAAGAAACGGGTCTGCTGAGCAGTGTGCACTCTGCCTTCAGGCACAAACACGTGCGCTTTGCAGAGTGTGCATACTCACATCTGCCTGAGGGTGTGCCGTATCCACGTACGCGCATCCATAGGTGTGTGCGCTCGTCATACATCTAAGGAGACTGGCACACCCATTTATACATGCATCATATGCACGCGCACACGTTTTACACTGCTCTTGCATCCGTCCTGTTCCCACGCTGTTCAGGGACTGATGGAGCCAGTGGCGCCAAATTTACAGTTTTCAATCACAGTTTTCACACTGCCCTGGGAAATGCTCTCTTTTGGAATTTTAGAAGGTAGAACAAACTAAGAGAAGTTAACAAGTGCTCGTTTGCATACAGTTTGTGAGAGGTCGAGTCCTGCCACAGACCCCGCCGGCTGTCGAACATGGATGTGCTTGCCGACGTGCTCCAAGGTTGGCCTGTTAAGCGGCCCAAGTGACCCCACCTCCGTCCGGCGGGTCTTGGCCCTTCGCCAGGCTTCCCTAGAGACCCAGCGCGCCGAGTGCCAGGTTTCAATTCGTTCGCTGATAAGTGCACTCTTCCGGAGCTCGGTGACCCGGTTGCCCAGGGCAAGGGAGCTCCGGGCTCGACCAATGACACGAAAGAGCACCGGAAGGTTCCAGGGCCGAGGTCCGCCCGACACGACTCGGTCCCAAAGCCTGGCGGGCCTGCGTCTCCAAGACAGCTACGTCAGTCCAACGCGGGAGACAGGATCCTTCTACCCTAGTAACGAACCCAGTGGCAGGGTGTCGCACCAGAACCAAAGGAGTGAGGAAACTTGAATTCATTGAACTTCTGTCTAGAATCTCTAAAAGACTGGAGCCCACCGTGCCCACAGCAGTACAGTGAGTTGCCCCAAACTCAACAGGCAGGAAGGGCCCAGGGTCGGGGTTGGAATCCCCAGTTAGCCGTGTCTGGATCCCTAGCCCACGATCCCTCTGCCCCCAACACGGAAGGCCAGGTCCCTCCTTGCACGACGTCTGTGCGCTGCTCAGAGCCCTCTGGCTCCTACGCTCTGCCTTCCCTCGCCGAAGACGCGAAGAGGATCCTAGCTTTCACCAGCGTCATTAAAAAGGTTCCTACAGGCCTTGACTGGTGTGGCTCAGTTGGGTGCAAAGCAAAAGGTCGATGGTTCGATTCTGTGCAGGGCACATGCCTGGGTTGCGGTCCAGCCCCTGCGCAGGGTGCAAAAGAGAAGCAACCTGTCGATGTTTCTCTCCCCCTCTTTCTCCCTCCCTTCCCCTCTAAATAAGGAAATAAATAAAAGTCCTTTTTTTTAAGGTTCATCTTGATTAAATATACATACATTCAGGCGTGTGCTGGGTTTTGCCTCTTGCTTCCTCTCCCTAAGCCCTCACTCTTCGAGACTGAGGTTGCCTAGGGGCTGTAGCTTGACTGCATCTCACCAGGTACCCTGGGCCTCAAAGCCCGGCTCTTGCAGACTAAGGTCACTGGTCTCCAGGCTCCAAAGCCGCCCGCAACGGGCTGGGAGCCCGCAGCTTGGCGAGGTCGCCCTGCGGCTGCGCACCCGCTAGGCTGCCCTCTGCTGGCGCCAAACGACATCATCACTGTCTCCCTCAGCAGCCCAGGAGCTGTGCCCACGAGAAAGGCTTGCACTGGGCAAGGAGATACGACAGCGCAGAGTGGGTGCCCTCATTCTTGCCGGACTCTAAGAGTGGCAGCCGCACCTTCAACCACTGCCGAGATCCTTTGCTATTTCTCAATCTCTGGCCCCTGCCCCGCACCCCAGCAAGCACCGGAGATTCCGGGCGCTCAGACTAGGGGACTGCTCAGAGAGTCAAAGCTCTGCGCTGGTCATCCAGCTGCTCTGCGGCTTCCGCTGGGTTCCCTGCTGACCTGGCCTCGTGAAGAAACGGGACTGGACTTGGGAGGATGCAACCCGCAGGCGTCCTCCAGGCGTGTCCCCGCAGGCGGCCCGCAGACTCTGGGGACCCCAGGGAGAGCCCCAGTCTGTACTCAGGCCCCTTTACTCTCTGTACCATAGCCTTGACTGGCACCACATTGGCCATGGCTTACGCCCAGAAAACCCTGCCCTCCCCCTCCAATCCGTTTCCACCCCTACTTAATAGTCACCTTGGAGCTTGGCTATCTCCATTTGTTGCATTGCTCATCTCTCCAAACAAATTAGAAGTCCCTGGAGGCTCAGAAGGGGCCGGTTGCCCTACACTCGCTGCACAGGGCCTCGCTCAGGGTCTGTCTAGTGGTGACAGTACTGGTTCAAGACGTCTCCAATCTCGCTCTTGAAATAGGCCTTAACGGTGACGCCAGAAGATACTTCTGCATGCAAAAATCCAAGGTAGGGTAAAAACAAGTAACCATACCTGGCCACCTCCAGGGCTACATATTAAGACTGTTTACATGTTCACCTTATTCCCATTTACAAAGACAATTCAAATAGAAGAAAATTGGGTAAAAACTTTAAGAAACAAATTACAGGTAATCCCATCCCTTCCCCACAAAGTAACCACAGTTAACATTTTGGTGACTTTCCTCTGGTCTTATATTTATACGTAGTTTAATGAAAGTAAGTCTAATTTCCATAATTAAAAGAATATATTTATGTAGAATTTACAATTTTGTATCCTGCTTCTCTTAACCATACACTATGATGGTTTCTCCATATTTTATTCTTTGAAACATGATTTTCAGTGAATGCTGAAAAATCCATCATATGAGTGAACCATATTTTTTATATATATACAAAACAGCACAATTCTCTTTGTTTCAGGTCCAGGAAAGTCTCTGTGTCACCAAATATATAATCAGTAGTTTATCAATGTATCTTGAGTCCTTTGCTTGCTCCCAAAGGAGAGTCATGGTCCCACTCTCAGGGATTGCTTTGAGCTGGGAGAAGGCCTTCCAGCCCCCGCTGACAGCTCTCTCCCTTTGTTGAAGACCAGTGGAGCCAGGTGCTGAGAGAAATGTCTTCAAAGAAAGCAGGGAGCAGCAAAGTGTCTGGCCTGCTCTAGGAACAAATCCCTGTGTTCCCAGCTGGCACACGAAATGGTGTCTGTGACCTGGGACTGTGTGTGCTGTATCTCATAATAGTTGGGAGTCAAACATGCCTTCATTTGAATCCTGGATCTTCCCTTAGAAGCTGTGTGACCTCAGAAAAGCTGCTGAACCTCTCTGAACCTCATTCGAAAAATTGGAATAATAATGCTACCACAATGAGCTTTTTTTTTTTTAAGTATTCAAATAAATAATTACATCACTCACCTGGTGCCTGTACAAAGAAATCCTCAATTCGTGGTAGCTACTGCTTCTACTGCCTCTGCCGCTGCTGCTGCTGTTGCTTCTGGCATAGCTTTGGTCTTGGTGAACACTGCAGTTGCCCTTTCCCTCAACTCCTGACCCCACTGCTGCTGTCAAACACAAACCTGAACCCTGGCCCTAGGCCGGATCCAGGCTCTCAGAACTGCAGGGGTCATTTCCAACCCTCCAGTTGGACAGCTCAGGACCCACCCATAGTCAGGCCAGGGCTTGGGCTGCTTGTGCGAGAACCGTTAAAACAGGAAAATATGCAAACGCTTCATTCACAGGGATCCGGCTATTGTTGGATCAGATATGATATTTTTGTTTCTAAAATAAGAGGTACATTTGCTGCTTCATACACACTTTTGCGAGGAAGGAGGGAGGGGGTTGTGTCTAGAGCTGAGAAGGCAAAGCAAATGATCTGGCTCGTTTGACCGCCTCAAGCAACCGACCTGGAACGGTCCCTTTGACTTGACTGCTTGTTTCCACGCGCTCCGACAAGCCCGGACTTCACCGGGTTCTACTTCCTGTGTCCACAGACTAGGTTCTTACCCAGACTTGATAAGAACATCACTTCCATCAAAAAAAAAAAAAAAAAAAAAGGCTAAAGAGGAATTTCATAAACTACATTAGTTCAGCCAGTCTTGTCCCAGTAGACTCAACCGTACATGAAAATCTCATGCAGAAAGTTGCTAAAGCACAGCTTGCAAGATTCTCTTCAAACTGCATAGCTTTTCCCTCTCTGGGTCTGGTGCTTGGCCGTCTACAGTCTGTGCGTCAGTTCCTCCAGGTGATTCTGATGAAGCCATGGAGCCACATTAGGGAACCACTGCTGTTCCCAATTGAATTGTAAGCTGAGGTTTCTCCAAGGGGATTCCGGAAAATGCAGCTTCCAAAGGATCTTCCATTGGGACCACATGGAGTTACAAAGAGCCTGGTTCAAACACCGGATGTGTGTGTGAGTGTGTGTGCACGGGGGTGAATACATGTTTATTTTTGTGTGCTTTTGTGGTGCTGCGGTCTGTACACGTGGTAGGCCTCTTTGGTCACAAGTATCACTAGAGTTGGCTTAAACTAAACAGTGGAGTTGGGGGTGATTGCTATAAGGATTTGCAGATGACCCCTGAAGCCCGAAGCCCAGCAGGGTGGCAGCCAGACCCCCTTGAAGGGCTGGACCAAGAGCTGGGGGGACAGCAAGAACCCTGACAGCTTCCCCTCTGCAGGCCAACTTTTCTTGCTGCTCTGAGTAGGCCTCTCCCCTGCTCTGTTCAAACAAGGAGCCCAGAGAGAGCTGTCATCTCTGAGGCCCAGTTCCATTTTCCTGTGAGAGAAACCGGTCCGCCTGGGTCAGGTACCCGCCCCTGTCCCTGGCTAACAGAGCTGTCGGTAAAGAGGAGGGTCTCTCTGTGTGTGGGGAGTGCAGATTAAGTCCAGTCTAAGCAGATTTTCCCAAAGAATCTCATTTACTTCAAGTTGGCCCCTCCAAACACTTAATCAGTAGCTCAGAGGTACTTATGCTAACTATACTCCACAACTCACCTGGGAACTTTTAAAAATACTGTGCTCAGGCTCCGCATCTTGAATGTAGCCAGGGCATCAGGATTTTTCAAAGCAACCCTGGTATTTCCAATATACAACCAGAGCTGAGAATGACAGCAATAGCCAGATCGGGAACCTACAGCCAATTCAGCCATTCCCTAAACACACAGTCTCGAAGTATAACGAATTAAAAGGAAAATTAGGAAAACCTAATGGGTTGCACATGGCTTATTTTCATCTAATTTGGAGGCTGACTTCCTAATCCAAAAAAAAAAGCCATAATTATTCACATTTTGACATTTTCTAAACTCTTGGTGTAAACGTTCAGTTAAATTCCTAAAGAAATTTGCCTTTTCTAGAGATCCTGAGACACTAGAACAAAGGGTGGTTCCCCATGGCCTTGGTTGACCCCAGCCCCCCATGGACCACCTGCCTCTTCTTTTCCAAGGTCTCCAACTTGTTGGGGCAGCCTCAGAGTTCCCAACATTGAATGACAGGGACCTTACTTTCTTGCGCCCACAGAGGTTCCCACATGAGACCAAATAGGAGAGACCTGGCCTTCTCAGCCAAGCTGGCGAACAGGGACCAAAACCTTGCCCTAAACCATAGCAGGCCTTGAGGAGTCTCTTCATTTTGTTTTGTCTTGTTTCCTCTCCTGGTAGGTTTCCCTAAGTACTCAGTCAATCAGCAAATATTTCCTAAATAGCTATGGTGTGCAAGGCACGAACAAAGAGAAGTGTTACCCTAGAGAGACCATCGCTGGCAGAAGTCCAACAGCAGCCCCTCTGGGCCTGGCCTTGTGTGGAGCCTAAGGAGCATAGGAAAGGGACTCCCTTCCCAGGGCTGAGACTC
>PVJI01001837.1:68844-164541 GCA_004026765.1 Micronycteris hirsuta
GGGGGGGGGGGTACATAGCATGATCACTATGAGGCTACGGCAAGGGCTTGGAAATGCCCAGTACAGCCTAGATTAGGGGTTTTCAAAGTTTGGAACCCAGACCGTTACCTCGTTAAAAATGCAAACTCTCAGCCCCACCTCAGATGCACTGAATGGCAACTCTGGGGGTGGGGATGGCACTCCAAGGCCTCCATATGATTCTGATGCACATTGAAGTTGGAGAACCAATGGTCCACTCTAGGGAATGCAAGAAGGGAAGGCACTCGTCCCAGACATCCCACACCTAAAACACATAGTAAGTCTAACTCTTCTAGGTTCTTAGATCCCTAAGCAAGTTCCTTGGACGTCAGATGTCACCCCAGCAAGAATTACTGCCACTATCCTCCCCACTACCTTCCCCCTACACTTCTACACACACACACACACACACACACACTAATACTCCCTGCCAGGAATGACTTCTGGCCCAGGCAGAGTGACACAGAGCCAGGGACCTCTTCAGAGGCCAGGGAGCTAGAAAAGAAGCATCACCTTCAGGGCCTACCTAGAGGCAACCAGTGTTGACCCAAGGCCTTCGGCAGTTGCCTGCTCACCTGCACAGGCTGCTGGGAAATGCCAGTCCCTGAGCTTTGGAGTGAGACTGGATTGGCTCACCATTGGACAGAGGTAATAAGTCAAAAGCAGGCTCAGAATGTGAGTGAAGGTAGGCATATCCATCAGTTCGTGGGGGCTTTGAGCAGTTACTGGATAGTCTGCCACCTGCAGACCTCCCAGGGACTCAGCCCCCGGAATGTCGGGACAGCGAGCCGAGCTGCTCCTGCCGCCTGTTTGTCCGTTTGTCCGGCAGCTCTCGAAATGTGCTCCTGAGCCAGCAGCGCAGGCACTACCTGGGAAACGTACGTGATCGGGCCCCATCGCACTCCAACAGAATAAAAAATTCGGGGGTGGCTCTCAACAATCTGTGCTTCAGCTAGTCCTCCTGGAGATCTTGAGGCTCCCTCGCCCAAGTTTGAAGATCACCGGCAAGGAGGTGACTGGCTCAATCACGAGCCTGCACAGCCGCGGGGTATCCAAGTGAATTAAAGGAGTAGGACTCCCTGGGGGTGGGCCCAGAGCCCGAAGACTCCAGCTCCCGGCCCCAGCGAGCAAGCTGCCTCCCCAGTGCACCATCCTTGCCAAGCATCCCGGGGTCGGCAGGCCTGGGGCCACCGGCAGTGGCCTTGCGGGGAGGCATGACGGCCATACGACTTCACTCTGACTTATTTTGCTCCATTCCAGGAGTAATAATTTGTTTCGTATTGGAATCAAAGCGCCTCTCGCGGCGCTTCCGTTTTATCTCCGCCGCTCTCGGGCCCAGTGGGAGGAGGAGGCTGGACGGGGCGCGGCGGCTGCTTCCCATTAGCGCGGGCATGGTCCCCATTACGCGCGCGTCCCGCGCAGGGCCTGTCCGGGCTAACGGGGCGCAGCTGACCCGCCTCTGCGCCGCGACACCCCGAGACCCACACCTCCCCGCCCTGTTCCAGACAGTCCCAGAGAAAAGCGGGACTGGACTGCTGGAACCGGCCCTGGTGGTCCGAAGAGCTCACCTCCACTACTCGGCTGTCACGGTGCCTGCCATTACTGCGTTAGTGGTGCTCCCTGGTTGGGGTCAGACTCTGTCCCCGAGGGCACCTACAGGCCCTATCTCTTCAGAGGAAGTCGGTTCCCAGGGCTCTGGTCTTTGGGACCTGGGCGCTGCGTAAGGAGAAAAGCATCACAGGGATTGTTGTAGAGCCAGAGAGGAAAAGGTTTCTGTTTACCTGTTTACACAGCGCCTGACCTGGCCCCTCACAGCAGCTCGGGGAATCGCGGTACACCTGTTTTTCTCCCAGTGTGGTATCCATTTCAGAAAGAGTATAAAATATCAATAAAGAATATTTTTTAACAGGAATCCACACCCAGTCCCCCTGCTTGATATCCCCTGCTTGAGAGCCGCCACGGCTCTAAGACCTCAAACCAGAACCCACATACAAGACGGTAGGTGATTCACAAGCACATTAAAATATGAGAAGCGTTGCTCTGTTCTACAGCTTCAGTCTAAACATTCGTTCTGTCCTCCGAGCTCTCCCGGCCGTGCCGCCCGCACCCTTCACCTGGCGGCCCACGCCACCTCTGCGCTGGCCTTTAGCTGCAGTCGGGCTCCCGACCCGAGCCTCACTTGTTCTCCATGCGGGGATGTGGCAGTGCCCGGGTGTGGCGCGCGCCTGAAGTTTTGTTCCTACCTGGCATCTCGTCTCCTTTCTCTGCCTAAGAGAACTTCGATTTTCTTTAGGGGAACGACCTCCCCTTCTATCTCATTCTGGTACTTCAAATGGAGCCACTCATACCCCCATTTCCACACTCATGGGAGAGGACGTATGTTTTACCCTCACCTTCCACAGGGATTGCTTCCACAACAGGCAAGTGAATTAAGCCACGGAGACCTAATTCTAGAACTTTCATAGGGACTATTGGCAAAGAGAAGCTCTTTTTCCACCCAGACTGATAGGTGTAGGGAACACTTAAGCCTGGAAGTTTGGGGGACACCCGAGTGGGGAAAGTCTGCTTGAGAGTGAAGCCAACCCAAAGGAAAGCAGAGCGGACAGGAGAGAGGCAGGGTTCTGACCACACCGTTTAAGCTCCTGGTTTCAGCCTGGAGATTTACCATGAATTTTCAGTGATATAAACCAATAAATTGCCTTTAAAAAAAAATCACAGGCAGCCCTAGCTGGTGTAGCTCATTGAATTGCACATGGGCTGTGAACCAAAGGGTTACAGGTTCGATTCCCAGTCAGGGCACATGCCTGGGTTACGGGCCAGGTCCCCAGTGGGGGCCACATGAGAGGCAACCACACATTGATGTTTCTCTCCCTCTCTTTCTCCCTCCCTTCCCCCTCTCTAAAAATAAATAAATAAAACCTTTAAAAAAAAGTCACAGGCAGCTTAAGTGGAATTTTTATCACCCGCAAACAGCAGACTTCTAATACGCGGGGTCCACCTGAGGAGTTAGATAATCATGGATGTATGTCAGGGTTACATGGAATCACAGCCTGAGGAGGAGAGTCCCCCTCAGGAGGGTCCTGCGAGCAGGAGCACCACGGGCAGCACTGCGTCCAGGGCCTAAAACACCGGGCGCAATCCTGAGCAAGGAGGGGGCATCCTGCCGCCTCCGCTGAGGTCGCAGCCTGGTTGCAGGGAGACCACAGCTGTGTGGCCCCCCTGGATGCTCGAGGACTGCAGCTCTGAGTCTGGCAAATGCCCCCTGGACAGGAAGACAGCCTCGCAGCCATCACAGGCCTGGGCAGCAGTGGCTGAGAAGAGTCCCCACGCTCAAGTGGCTTCACAGGCAGCCAAATGCCACAAGGGGGCGGGGCAGTCCAGAGTAGAAGGTGAGGGAAATGTTGGCGAGCTTCCATTAAACATTCCTGGAAACTCCAGAAGCACCGGGGTGGGCGTGTTGCGGGCCGCAGTTTTGCAGCAAGTTGAGGTCTTAAATTCTGCAGATGGAGACAGAAGCCACTGAAGTTAGGGTTGGAGCTGGACACCCTTAGCACTCATGGACAGGAAAGGCTTGGCGGATCTAAGTTTCAAACCGTTTTCCTGAAGGTGCCCTGGGGAGGTGGCGGATACTCAGAGGGGAGGACCACAGGCTGCGTGAGTGATCTGGAAACTGGGGCTCCAGCTTCACTAGCCTGGCACTGAAACAGAAGAGATGTCAGGCCCAGAGGGACTGTGCACCCAGGACAGTGAACAGTTTGGCAGTAATTTCTGAGGACGAGTATCCCAAGGCCCTTGACATCAGACAGGACAGGGGAATAGTCGGAATTATGGTCATCTGAAGAGGACCACAGCTTGTGCTGTTTCTTTCACACCTGAGTTTGTAGGATGGCATGAAGTCCTCCATGTGCGGTCTCTGCTCTTTCCAGGGCAAGCTGGAAGGAAAGGAAAGGTCCCCATGTGCCTGAGCAGACTTGGGAAGGGGATCCCAGCAGCAGAGACCTGTAGTAGCCTGGATTTTTCTGGGTCCCAGGGCCTCTGACCCTAGGAGCCTGGGTGCAGCTGGGGTGAGGTCTGAGGCATCTTCTCAAGGCAGGGGGTCAGGGGCAGCCACAATTCAGCCATGTGGCATCTCTCTTGAGCATGAATACAAGTGCCCAACCTGCAACCACGTGGAAAGCAGAAACCAAACTCCAGCAAGTGAACAGACTGGTGGGAAACCTGTTTTGCAAGTGGAAGTGCCAGAGGAAACTCTAAACTCAGAGGTGCTGAGATGGAAAGTTCCTCACACATCACCCAGCCCAACCCCTTAGGAAGCCAAACACCAGAGAAGACAGGGAGTTGCCCAAGGTTACACAGTGAGCTGGTGATGCAGCCTGGACCCAAAGCCAAGCCTCCCAACCCCAGGTCTGGGGGCTCTGTGCCCAGTGCTGCAGAATCCCTGTTCTGCGGGAAAACTCCGTGTTTCAGATG
This sequence comes from Micronycteris hirsuta, assembly GCA_004026765.1. Taxonomy (NCBI): domain Eukaryota; kingdom Metazoa; phylum Chordata; class Mammalia; order Chiroptera; family Phyllostomidae; genus Micronycteris; species Micronycteris hirsuta. The sequence goes on from PVJI01001837.1 coordinate 73,333, forward strand.
AAGAAAGGGACAAGGATTTCTGCGCCATGCAATTATTTTTGCACCCAGACTTCACACTCTGGAATTAAATAGTGGGCACTCATCCCTATCACTTACTTGGGATGACGCCCATTGCCCTGCCCCATAAAGCTGCAGCCTTGTTTATTGCCCCAAACAGCCCCAGCTACTTCTAAGATAGACCACAGTATTAGTCAGGGTTTTCCAAAGAAACAGAAGAGAAAGAGAGAGAGAGAGATTTTCTTTAAGGAACTGGCTCAACATGATTATGGGGCCAACAAGTTTGAAATCCTAAAATCTTCCAGGCATGCCGGCAGGCGGGAAACCCAGCAGGAGTACCTGTCGCAGTCTCGTGGCAGAACTCCTTCCTCTTCTGGGACCTCAGTCTTCCTCTAGGGCCTTCCATTGTCTGGATGAGGCCCACTCACATTATTGGAAGATAATCTGCTTTACTCAAGGCCTACTGATTTAAATATTAATTACATCTGAGGGGAAGCAGGGTTTGCCACCCCAAAATATGCCTTTTGGGATATTGATGATTTTAAGCTGATTCGTTTCAAGAAACAAAAGACTCAGGAAAAAATTTTAACCTTCCTTCTACCTGCCTAAAAGAATTTAGATAGAGGACCTGCTCCAGGAAGGGAACCATCATCATCGATAACTACAGTTTAATATGAACTAGCGTGTGATAGACAGGGAGGAGCCTCACAAGGCCCACTTGACCACAGAACTCTCTGTGTCCCGTTGGTAAAGACGGCCCAGCAAACATGCATCTACCAAACATTTGCTTTCCCTCCTCCTTGTGAATTGCCTTCCTGCCCTTTGAAGTCCCAAGCCACTCCTCCTTAGTTCAAGTTGGCATTGAAGCCTTATCTGCCAGATCTGTCCTGGAGTCCCATGCTCTTGTAGAACTCCTGTATGTACATATATAAGCATTTTGGTCATTTTCTCCTATTAATCTGCCTCATGTTTATTTGATTATTAATCCAACCAGAAGCACTTAAGAAGGTTGGAGAAAATTTTTTTTCTCTCGCACACATCCAAAAAAATAACTTCATATCAACATCTCAACTGGTGTTTGACCAAACAACTGGTACCACAACTGGTGTTTGACCAAACAACTGGTACCACAACTGGTGTTTGACCAAACAACTGAGTACCACAACGTAGACAAGTGACACATAAAACTAACCATCACAGCTGAGGCTAGTGTGGCTCAGTGGATTGAGTGCTGGCCTACAAACCAAAGGGTTGCCGGTTTGATTCCCAGTCAGGGCACATGCCTGGGTTGCAGGCCAGGTCCCCAGTAGGGGGCGCACAAGAGGCAACCACACATTGATGTTTCTCTCTTTCTCCCTTCCCCTCTCTCTAAAAATAAATAAATAAAATATTTAAAAATAAAAATAACCATCACAAGGCCTTGCTTTGTGCCAGGCACTCAGATAATCTCAGCGACATCATATGAGACAGCCATTATCATCCTCATTTTATGGAAGACAAAACCAAGGGCTTAAGCTCACAGAGAGTCGTGAACCAAGCCTAGAACCTCAGTCTCCCCTCCTGTTCATGACTTCCCCCTACCTCACTACTTCCTCTTGCTCAGCTGCTAGAGTAAAAAAAGGTGCTTCTAGGATACAGGTTCTTGGTTGCTGATGCACCTTAAAATCATGGGGAAAAAACAGATTTAAAAAACAAACAAAAACCAGTATTCAGACCCTACTCCAAGAGGTGGCACCCTCAGCATCAGTATTGTAACCTCCCCCAGGTGATTCTGGTATGAATAAGGCTGAGAGAACCCCTGTTCTAGCAGGCGGAGCGGTGAAAGGCATGAGTACTTCTCCTTTGTGGAGTGTGGATTGCCCTACAGAGCATACACAGCCAAAAGGAAATAAAGTAGCGATAAAATAGCCTGTGAGGAAACCAGCAAATATATTTTATCTCTCAGCATGGGATTAGCCATTTCCCTCTCATTCTGAAGTAGCTTACAGCGAGTACTTCCTTAATGATTTAAGTGGAAATACAAAGGAGTGAAGTTAAGTATAATTCATTCAGGCAATAAGAACAACTGCTGAGTGTTGGGCACTGTGCCGGGTGGCCAGCGGCAGACCTAACCAGGGTAGATCTGTAGCCAGCTAGCCATTCAGTGGGCAGTCAGAACCTCCAAACAGTATGGAGACTGCAATGACAGAGACCTGCCCCAAAGGTCCCGTCGTCTAGAGATGATGACCAGCCACAGACTGGGCAAGTAAAATGGGTTTGATACTGCGAAGTCTGTGCTTTCAGAGACTTACCCCCTGAATGGACATCCCCGCCTTGGTCATCAAGGCCTCAGGATGCTGGTGGAAGCCAGCCCCCTGTTAAGGGAATCAGCCAGGGCTCCTGGATGCCCTACAGGACCCATTTCCTCTTCCACTAGTCCTTGGTGAAATGAGAAAACTTCCATTTGGAGACTCTTGGTGTTAAAATGTCCCTTCTTTTCTGAACTGATCACAGAATGTGGTTTTGCTAATGTCCTGATGTTTCAAAGCAACACTTGATAAGCATGTCATTTTCCCATTAACTGTGAGGGCTACTTCATGGCTTCATGAACTCCCAAAGCCTAAGATCCACCACAGCAGACAATGAGGCCAATGAGGCTTGGGGCTTCATATGAGCGAAAATCTCTGGGAACCTCAGTTTCTGCACCCAGACTTGTTCTCACTCTGTCCATCCCTGGGCTGCCTGAATAAACCACACGACACACACAGATCATCAGCTCTTTGAAGAGGATGTCTATGTTTTGGAGCATGATCAGCAGAATAGTTGAACTGGGTATTCCAGGTATTTATTTGGAACGAATAAATACAATTTTGTACTAATTAAGGTAGAAGATGAGGACACATTAACTTTGCTTCTACTAGAACCTGGACTTCTGGGACTGTACATTCCTGCCTAAGCTGGAGGAGTGAACCACAAACGTAGTTTTCTGTCACACAGGCCTGGGACACTGGTTCATCGCTGATGTGACCCTTTGTAAGGTCAGATCAACTGAGAAAAGGGCTCACCTATGGTAAGAGGGGCTACTAATACATCGAGGTAAATTTCCTACAACAAAAGAAAATGGTCTTTGAGTGGGCAAGAACTTAACAAGGACAAAAAAGTTATAATCAAGGTATGCAACAAGAAAAGTGAGTAAGGGGGGCAGGGGGAAGGGTGCTCCTTGCTTCCTCTCTGCCTTCAGATTTTACCAGTTCAAGAGCTTCCTTCAGCGTGGATCCAGCTCTGGAGGTGGATGGGCCAGTCCCACCAACATCAGGAAGGGAATGGACTTGACCACGGTCCTGCCAGGATCAAAGAAAAAGAACCAGGAAATCTGCACTTCCAAGGAGCACAGACCTACGTTCCAGTGAAGGGGAGGACTTCCAGCTGAAACCATAGATATTTTCTCCCTTAAAAAAAAAACAAACAGTAACTAAGCATTCCTTTTATAATTAATTACACAACATGCCTTATCAAAACCAGAATAAAAAGGACAATATAGATGGGTGGGGAGATTAGAAAGAAATGAGGACCACTTGGAGGCCTTACACCATCCACGAAAACAGGAAATTTGAGAGCCAATACCAAGAAGAATCATCCTGTTTTTGTCATTCCTCAACTTTGCAAAACCTGATTCCATTTCAACCCGCATACTTTCAACGATAAAGGGCACCAACTGATAAGTGAAATGGGCCGGGATCCTGCATTAACTGCAGGGCCAGGGAAGGGTCCCGACACCTGAAGAGCGTCTGGGCTACCTGCTGAGACCGCCAGGGGGCGCTCTAACTTCAGCTCGCGAGGCCGCCAGCTTTTCCCTCGGGGCAGGTTCCGGGGGCAGGTCCCAGGGCAGGGCGTCCACTCACCCGGTGCCCAAGGGGATGTACCTAGCGCCCGCGGACCGTAGAGAAACTCGACTCCAACAGAGAGGTACCGGCTGCTTTGACCCCCAAATTCCTAGTAGATGGCCCAAGGGACGATGGGCTTCAGGGAGGACATTGGCACGGCCCTCGCCCCTTTACGACCTCGCAGCCCGAAAGGGCATAAGGAGACACTGGAGCTGGGCCGGGGGAAAGAAAGCAAGACTGTCCAAAAATGAGGGGACCTCGCCCTGGAAAAAGCGTGCCTTGAAGGAGAAGGCTCCAGAACCCCGACCTTCTTCCCCCTTCCCAGACGACCTTGCCCTCCGCTCCGCCCTCCCCCAACCCTCCTTCCTCTTCCCTCTCGGGTCAAAAGCAGAAGTGTGCGGAGTCCGAAGGAAACCCACGGGCCGGAGCTGCCAGGGTTCCCAGAGTCTGCAGGAGGGAGGGCCCGCCAGCGGGGCGCCAGGGGGGCCGCAGAGAAGCACGAGGCTCGCCAGAGGTCGCTGTGGGGCGGGCTGGCCGCACCGCGTGAAACCGCTTGCTGTCCCGTTTAGACTTAGGCCAAGTGACCTGGAGCCCAGGGGCGGGGGAGACTCCTGGCTCCAACACCTGGGTAGGTACTCTCTCCTGGCAGCTACTACACCCCCAGCACCTTGAAAAGTGAATAAATAAATAGGTACCGTAGTCACCAATTTTTTAAATATTTTTTTCATTGAATTTGTGGGTGTGACTTTCGTTAATAAAAGTATATGGGTTTCAGGTGTAGAGTTCTACAATATACCAGTAATACATCATCTGTGTATTGTATTGTGTGTTCACCACCCAAAGTCAAGTCCCCTTCCTTCACCATTTATCCCCCTTTCACCCTCTACAACCTCCCCACCCCCTTTCCCTCTGTTAATCACCATCCTGTTGTCTATGAGTTTTGTTTTGTTTTGTTAAATCCCTTAACCTTTTAACCCATCCTCTAGTCACCAAATATTGATGGAGCGCCTGCTAAGGCCAAGAAATGTCTTTGGCACTGGGGAGAAATTAGTGAACAAAACAAAGCCCCTGCGCTGGTGGCAGTTATATATATAAATTTTTTTTAAAGAGTAGAAATCTAGAATGACAGAAAGCAGATCATTGGTTGCCTGGGAGGTATGGGCTGTAAAGGGGCACAAGGGAACTTGTGGAATGACCAAAATATCCAATACCTTTATTGTGGCAGAGGTTTTGCAGGTGTGTACAACTGTCAAACTCAATGGATTGTGTACTTTATTTTCCCCCCTTAGGACTAAATTGTGTTCCAATTTAATGCTTCCGTAGAGTTGACAATACTGTGCTCATTTTCCTCAGTATATGAGTCTATCCTTTCTCCTATTTATTCTCTCTATTAAACTTTTTCATTAATGTATTTATTCATTTTCTTTTCTTTAAAGATTTTATTTATTTATTTTTAGAGAGAGGGGAAGGTTGAGAGAAAGAGAGGGATAGAAACATCAATGTTCGAGAGATACATCAATTGGTTGCCTCTTGCATGCCCTCAACTGGGAACCTGGTGGGCAACCCAGGCATGTGCCCTGACTGGTAATCAAACCAGTGACCTTTCAGTTCCTAGGCTGGCACTCAGCCCCCTGAGCCACACCAGTCAGGGCTATTCATTTTATTTTATTATTTATTTATTTTCCATACCTTGCCCACCTGCCTCCCCTCTAGCAACTGTCAGCTTGTTTTCTATATATATGGGTCTGTTTCTGTTTTGTTTATTCATTCATCTTGTTTTTTTAGATTCCACATATAAGTGAAATCATGTGATATTTGTCTTTCTCTGACTGACTTATTTCACTTAGCATAATATCCTCTAAGTCCATCCATGTTGTTGCAAATGGCAAGCTTTCATTCTTTTTTTTTTTTTAAGATTTTATTTTTATTTATTTTTAGACAGAGGGGAAGGGAGGGAGACAGAGAGGGAGAGAAACAGCAGTGTATGGTTGCCTCTCACATGGCCCTCACTGGGGACCTGGCCTGCAACCCAGGCATGTGCCCTGACTGGGAATCGAACCAGGACCCTTTGGTTCCCAGCCCGCGCTCAATCCACTGAGCTACACCAGCCAGGGCGAAAGCTTTCATTCTTTTTTATTGCTGAGTAATGTTCCATTTGTGTGTATATACCACATCTTCTTTATCCATTCATCTATTGATGGACATCTAGCTTGCTTCCATATCTTGGTTATTACTAGTAATGCTGCAATGAACATTGGGGCACATATGAAGTCTGTCCTGAAAAAGTCCAACCATTGTTAAGATAATGAGAATGGTTTGTGCCACATCGATGTAAGCTGGCAGCCAAGGAGAGTGGACTGGAATGCACATGTGTGAACAATGATGACCTCACTGTACTGTCAGTGGGGGCGGTAGACACCATTGAGTGAGTGTGTGCACTGTGTGACTATTGCATTCAAAATGACTGAGCGAGTAGAGCAATGAATCTGCATCAAATTTTGCATCAAGTTTGAACATTCCTCTGTGGAAACTATTTGGATGACTCAGAAGGCTGCAGCTATGGGCAATGGGGATTGGCACCTTCATCACGACAATATTCCAGCTCATGCATCATGTCTCACGCAGTGTATTTTGGTGAAACATCAAATCACCCAGGTGACTCAGCTCCCCACAGCCCAGGTTTGGCACCCTGTGACTTCTGGCTTTTCCCAAAACTAAAGTCACCTGTGAAAGGGGAGAGATTTCAGACTCCATGAGATTCAGGAAAATACAACAGGGCAGCTGATGGTGACTGGGGGAACTGTGTGAGGCCCTAAGGTGCCTACTTTGAAGGGGACTGAGGTACAATGTTTCTTGTACCTTGTATCTTCTTCTGTAAATGTCTCTATTTTTTATAGTACATGGCTGGATACTTTCTGGACAGCAAGTATCCAGCCATGGATACTTGGATATACGAGGTCTGTTCTGGACAGACCTTGTATATCTTTTTTAATTAGTGTTTTTGTTTTCTTTGAACAAATGCCCAGAAGTAGAATTACTGGATTGTATGACAGTTGTTTTTAATTTTTTGAGGAACCTCCATACTGGTCTCCATAGTGGCTGCACTAATTTACAGTCCCTTCAGTAGTGTATGAGGGTTTCCTCCACGTTCTTGCCAAAACTTGCTTGTTGATTTTTGATGATAGCCATTCTGACAGGTGTGAGGTATCAATAATATCTCATTATGGTTTTAATTTGCAGTTCTCTGATGATTAGTGATGTTGAGCATCTTTTCATATGTCTGTTGGCCATCTGTATGTCCTCTTTGGAGAAGTGTCTACGAATTCAGGTCCACTGACTGTTTTCAATGGAATTGTTTGTTTGGTGTTAAGTTGCATCAGTTCCTTATATGCCTTGGATATTAGCCACTTATTGGATGTGTCATTGGTGAATATCTTCCCGCAGTCAGTAGGCTGTCTTTTCATTTTGTTGATGGTTCCTTCACTATGCAAGAACTTTTTAGTTTGACCCAGTCCCACTTATTTATATTTTGTTTTGTTTCCCTTGCCCAAGAGCACATCCAAACAGATATCACTGAGGGCAGTGTCAAAGACTCTACTGCCTGTTTTCTTATAGGAGTTGTATAGTTTCCAGTCTTGCAATTCAAGTCTAATCTGAGATTTATATTCTGTTGTGGGGGCGGTGAGGGGAGGCGAGGGAGATAGGAAATAGACAAAATAGAGGCAGTGAAACACAGTAAATAGGTATCAGAGGAGATCGATGGTATGGACCGAAACTAGGCAGAGTTCTGACTTTACACAGGGCGTCAGACGAGGCCTCTCTCATCAGAGGGATGGATGTACTTTAGCAGGTGCCTAAAGGAAGGGGTTCAGGCAGCCCAGAAGCTATCTGATATAAGAGCAAAAAATAAGGAACACTTCACACTTGTATTAAATGAATGAGTTGTTTTTTAAGATTTTATTTATTTATTTTTAGAGAGAGGGGAAAAGAGGGAGAAAGACAGGGAGAGAAATCAATGAGATCAGGTTGCCTCTCATACACAGCCTGAACCCACAACCCAGGCATGTGCCCTGACTGGGAATCGAACTGGTGGCCTTTCACTTTGTGGGACAATGCCTAACCAACTGAGCCACGCTGGTCAGGGCTAAGTGAGTTTTTAGGACAAGACACCACACTGGGCAATGGCCACTCTGATGCAGCCTAGGCACCCTCTCTTTATGCCTGTCTGCCCCCCTTTATCCACCCATGCACTCAGCCTCCTTTTGGTCAGCAGTCCTCAGGTACCTACCTGCTTTATGCTGGACCTTATTCTGGGTGTATTTCATTCCCATATCCCTTACAGTCAGGATTTGGAAATCAAAGAGACTTCCTGGGAAGTAAAAATGACTTTACAGTCACTCTGGTGGAACCAGAGAGTGAAACAGCCCACAGTTTAAATGTGGTCACCCTTTGAACCAAAGCCTCAGTCTGGGAATCCAGACCAGACATTTGGGTATGTGGTCAGGAGCTAAATTAACTGAGTCTTAACCAGACCCATCCCTTATCTGCTCTAGGACTGTGAAACTAGTATTTACCTGTGTGCCCAAGCTTTCACATCTGTGAAATTAAGCTAATAATAATAATACCTAACACCTAGGGATCACCAGGGAATTTTCTATGGTGACTGAAAAATTCCATGTGTTGATTGCTATCTGGGTTATAAAGGTGTATGCATCACCAAAAGTCAGAAAACTCAAGATTTGTGTACTTTATTGTATGTAAAATATTCCTCACTTTTTTTTTAATTTTTTTAAAAAGATTTTATTTATTTATTTTTAGAGAGAGGGGAAGGGAGGGAGAAAGAGTAATGTATGGTTGCCTCTCACATGGCCCTCACTGGGGACCTGGCCTGTAACCCAAGTATGTGCCCCGACTGGGAATCGAACCGGGATCTTCTGGTTCCCAGCCTGCGCTCAATCCGCTGAGCTACACCAGCCGGGCCATCAATTATTTAAAATTTAAAAAAAGGAAGAAAAGCATGGGCCTTCACAGTAAGTGTCCTGAAGAATTTGAGAGGAGGGGGGCTGCTCTGGGGCCCCCAGGAGGATATGTACTCTCGCAGCTGTGAGCTCCTGCAGGCAGAACCCATCGGACTTTGCTACGTTCTTCTCTCCACCTCAGTGCCCAGTACAGTTCAAAGCATGACAAGCTTTACTGAGCACACTGTGAAAGAGGAGGTGAGGGGACAGTCTCCTCTGAAGCTCACAACAAACAGGAAGGACAGAATGTGAGGGAGCAAACCCTTGGAGTGAGGCCAAGTCCCAGCACAGGAGGGTGAGCTCCGCGGGCCTGCAAGACTGTTGGGCCTGCAGAACCCCAGCTCCCATTGCTCGGTCCCCGCTAGTGCTGCAGGCCGAGCTGCAGGAACATGTTCTGGAAGATTAAGGACACAAGAGTTTGGAGGTGGGCTAGCAAGAGGTACTGATTATCTCTGGCTAGGTGAGCTCAAGGGCTTCCTGGTTTTCTCCCATCACGCTTATCTTTTGAGGCTTCTTATCTGGTTACTATAAATCTTGGCCCCCAAGACCATCTTTATGCAGAGGATCACCCTTATCTCAAATACCTGCACTCCTCCCTTGATATCCTAAAGTCATGGAGTTTAAAGGAAGAGAGGAAGATCCCTTGCTGCTGAGGTTTGTGGTCCCAGAGCAGCCCGTTCCTGAAATGGCTCAGGGCAGACCTGACCTCACCCATTATACCTGTCCCAGCATGAGAAGACATCACAACAAAATTACTATTTAACCTTTGAGGGGGAAAAAAAGAAGGCATTTCTAACTATGGCCTAAATCTAGAAGCCATAAAATAAGATTGGTAAACTCAACTAAATAAATTTTGTTTCAAATACTTGATTATAGAAATCACCGTAAGCAAATTGAGAAGACAACAAACTGCGAGAACATTTTTCAATTCATTTAACAGAATAAGAACTTAATTTCTCCTATAAATCAACAACGACTAAACCCCAAATTAAAAGAACAACAAAAGCTCTGAAAAGAAAGCTATAGATTATTGACTCTTAAAATTAAAAAAATTCTCAGTCTCACAATGAGAGAAATAAAACCATATAAAATTGTTGCTTTTCAACAATTAAGTTTATCTAAGAAAACAGCAACTTCACATGGCTAATGTTAATACAAATTGAAACACTGAGCCACTGGGTTTGTCCTTTTGCACTGGCAAAGATGAAAAGGTTTGTTAACAACTTGTGTTGGCAAAACTCTGGGGAAATGGGGACGCGGAGGGCAGAGGGCTAATTTGTACCATATGGAAGGGGATTTGACAGTTGTCTCTCAAATGACAAATGGAAACAGGCTTTGATCCAGCTATTCTGCTACAAAGTTATTCCGCAGATGCACTCTGACTCACGTACCTGGATGCACTCAGTTATGCACCACCACAGTGTAATCTCAACAATTAGGAAAAAACAGAATGGCCACCTATTGATACACTGGTTAAATAAATTATGATGCAGCCACACACACACACACACACACACAGCAAAGCATTAGTCAAAATAGAGTGAGGACTCTCTTTAGGTAGTGATTTAAAATGATCTCCAAGGTACGCTGATGGGTTTTTCAAAACCAAACACACAAGGTTCAGGACATGTGCTTGGTGTGTTACCACCTGGATGAACAAGCATAAAGGTGTGTGTTATGATATCTGGAAACACTGACAAAATGTGTGGTGCCTGAAAAGGGAAATTGGGGTGGCTGGAAAATAGAGGTGGGAGGAAAATATTTCATTGAATACTTTTTTTATGTCTTTTGAGTTTTGAACCCTGTGAATAATTACCCATTCAAAACAAACAACAAATGAAATAGCCAGCCCTGGCAGGGCTCTCAGTATATCCGATCAAAATACCACACTCTAACCAAAGCATTAGCAGAACAAGATTAGACAGATGGATAAGCTCAGCCACGAGGGTCCCTCCCCCAAAGTCTGCCCTATTCTTGTGATGTGTATTGTCTCGGGACATTTTGTCTCAGCACAAGCCTGTGGAAGCATTTGATAACAGCAGACTTACGGTCTCAGACAGGTGCTGGCTTGAACTCCCTGAGCGCCTGCTGGGTGGCCCTGGACCTGAAGCGTCCATGAGACTTCCCGAAGTAGGAAGCCAGGGACCTGCTGACAGGAGCTTAGAGGCGACTGGAGGAGACAAAACTAATTCAAGCCGGAGACTGAGTTAAGAGACGGAGAACGGCAAAGTGAGACTGGGGTGCTGATTGCCGAGAGATGACAGGTCAGCTAAGCCAGAGAACAAGGTGATCTGCAGTGGACCAGGAAGTCAGCAATGGGAACCAAAGGGGCAGGAGGCCCATTTACCATTGCTCCCAGGTCCACTTCTGTGCTTCCAGTGTCTGCAACTGACTTCTGCAATGCTGGGGGTTCTGGTCCCCAAGGGGGCCGCACTCTTGCCAGCAGATACAACAAGGGTCCCATTGAACTACAAGCCGCAGTTCCTCAGCAGGGTCCTTTTGATGACAGGAGGCAAGAATAATTAATTGACCGTGGGTGCCTTGACCGGTGTGGCTCAATTGGTTGGGCATTGTCCCGCAAAGCGAAAGGTTGCCGGTTCGATTCCTGGTCAGGGCACGTGCCTGGGTTGCAGGTTCAGTCTCCGGTCAGGGTACAAGAGTACTGGACCCTGACCAGAAAGAGGTAGAGCTGCTTTTATGTAATGGACGAGGGGAACACATGTGGAATCCAGGTGACACAGTTAGGTACCCCCTAGTACTCTCATGCCTCAAGGGGCGTTTAGAGTAAGTAGTAAAGGAGGGAGAAAGTAGTACCAGTTGTAACCCAGAGATCAGCTGCAGCAATGGGGGCTGTAGGTGTCCAATAACCTCCTTTTCTGTTTCCCCTCAGAAAGAGAGGTGTTCAGGACCCAGGGAGGAGCTGCTCCCTGGCCCTATGCGGGAAAGCGCATTTGTGCAGTGCAAGGGGGTGAACTGAAGTAGCCACAAGAACGTGCCCCTCAGCTCTCTGTCTGTGGGAGTATCTGGCCATCACAACCTCCTGCAGGAGGCTGAGCTCAACAGGATCACTAAGGCAGGCCCATTTCCAAGAGATTGGGACTCCTCTGACAGGCGACTCTGGCTCAAAGACTCCTTATCGGCATAGCCAAACCTCTCTCAGAACTGTACTGCACTCTAAACTTCCTCGCTAGCTTTCCTTCCTCCCTTCTCCTCCACGCAGGTAAGACCTACGACATGGCTGGGAGCTCTCCCAGCCTCCTTTGGCTTCTGAATCATTTTCCCTGCCAGGTTTTTTCTTTTTTTAAGATTTTATTTTTTTAATTTTAGACAGAGAGGAAAGGAGGGAGAAAGAGTGGGAGACAAACATCAATGTGTGGTTGCCTCTCTCACGCCCCCTACTGGGGACCTGGCCCACAACCCAGGCACGTGCCCTGACTGGGAATCAAACTGGTGACCCTTTGGTTCGCAGGCCAGTACTCAATTCACTGAACCACACCAGCCAGGGCTCTTGCCAGGTCTTTTCAATGTAAATTTCTTCGTGTCTAACCCCAGCTATTGCCATGGTGTATAAAACTTAGTTCTGAGCTTCCTGACATCAAAAGAGAAATACTGGATTATTGTATGATAGTCATTAGTGAACTTCATCAAATACTTTTAGTTTCCCCACTTCCATGCACAGTGTTAAGATTGCTTCCTTGAGCCATCAAAACTAAAGAAAGTCTGACAAACTCTCGCAGCAGAGAAGATCCTAAGGAGACCTGGCAACCCAATGTAATGTGGTAGTGGCAACTGGAATGGGATCCTGGATCAGAAAAAGGACAATAGGTAAAAATTAAGGATATCCAGATAAAGCATGGACTTTAGTTAATAATTATTTATCAATATTAGTTCAGTAATTGGAACAAATGTACTATACTAACCTAAGATAATAATAGAGAGGAAAGTGGGAGCGGGGTATATGGGAACTCTTTATATAAGTCTAAAACTATTCTGAAAAATAGGCTATTTAAAAAATTTTTAAAGATGACAAAACACCAATGCTGCAAATATGTCAACATTCTCCCCATAATGCTATACAAGTTAACAGAATTTTTTCAATAGAAGATCAAGTTTATCCTGGCACTTATGCTAAGAAAAGTTGACACTGGATCTTTGTGCCAGCACTGGTGTTCACTGGGATAGGCCATTTTTGTCTTCCATTGAAATTCTGTGTTCTTTGTGGCAGGACTGTTCCCTGTGTGACAGCTTTACTTGGTGGTGATTAATGAAAGATGAGGGCCAGAAAGCCAACTGACCAGGTGATCCCTTAGGAATACACAGAAATACTGATAACAATCCTGGCTAATGCATAACATTTGCTATGTGAGCATTTCAATGATTAAAAAACATCCTTATGGGGTAAATACTATTATTTCTTCACATTACATTATAGAAACTGAGACACAGAAAATGTTAATAACTTGCTCAAACCATATAGCAAGTAAATGGTCTAACTGGGATTTGAACCCAAGACAGCTAGCTCCAGACTCTACATCTAGACACTAGCATAGTGTGAGAAGCCAAATTGTAATAGAGAATTTCATGATACCTTATGAAATCAGGGAAGCTGGAGGGATGTTTTATACCCGTCATGATAAGCTGTCCCAACCTCACGACTTAGTGCGTTTGTACAAGTGCAGCATAGGGACCAAAAATGTAGGCCCTGGCACCAGACTGCCAGAGCCCAAACCCGGCTCTGCTGCTGACTGGCTGTGTGATCGAGGCAGGCTCCCTTCTGTGGTAGGCAGAAAGAATAAGGACCCCTCCGAAGATGTCCGTGTCCTAACCTCCAGAACCTGTGAAGATACTTGTTTACACAACAAAGGAGAATTAAGGTTGCAGGTGGCATTAAGGTGACTAATCAGCTGACCTTAAGGTAAGGAGATTGTTCTGGGTTATTCAGGTAGCCTAATATAATCACAAGGGACCATACAAGTGGGTCAGGGAGGCAGAAGAGAGATTCACGCAGTTGGAGTCAGAGAAGATGTGACAGCAGAAAAAAGGATCAGAGTGACGATATATGAGAACTCAACCCACCGTTACTGACTTGGAAGCTTGAAGGCAACCATGAGCCCAGGAATGCAGGCAGCCTCTAAAAGCTGGGAAATACAAGGAAACAGTTTTTTCCGTAGAGCCCCCGAAGGAACCAGCCTCGATCATGGCTTGATTTCAGCCTAGAGAGGCCCGTTTCCAACCTCTGGCCTCTAGAACTCTGAGATAATAAATTCTTGTTGCTTTAAGCCACTAAGTTTGTGGTGTTTCATTAAAGCAGCAATAAAAAACAAATACACCTTCTTTACGCCTCATTTCCTCAAATGGAGAAGACGAAATTACCTCATAGGGTTACTGTGATGATTAAAGGAGAAAATGTAGGTGAAACTCTTCAAAGAGTGCCCGGTATACAGTAAGTTGCTCAATAAGTATTGGAAAAATAATAAATATCAATAACTAAGAGGTGGGACCACAACGGGTGCGAAAAACATTAGGTGAGATATTGTTCAGGAACAGGATGTTAACGTGGTGACCAAGGGTTAGCCCATAGTTGACATTCTAATTGCAAAAGGGGGAAGTGCCTTTGCAATGGAGAGATCAGGCCACTACCGTCTGAACTCTGTCTTCAACCGTAAGATCACCAACGGTGGGACAACCTGCCGTTGATCTCCCTCCTGGTAAGAGGCTACATGAAGTACAACATCACCTTTGAAATAATTTGTACCAGAAAAGTTCACCCAAATCTAATCAAGCCATAGAGCTGACTTTCAGTTTGCAGGAAATGCAAGAAATAGAGGAAGAAGTTCAATAACATGATGAAACATTGAGACAAATCTTGAGTGTGGGGACAGTCTACAACTTGTCTCTTCAAAAAGTCCGTGTCGTGCCACGACCAGCATGAGTCAATTGGCTGAGTGTCATCCCTACAAAGCGAAGATGCCAGTTCGATTCCTGGTCAGGGCACATGCCTGAGTTGCAAAGCCCAGTCCCCAACTGGGTCATGTACAAGAGACAACCCATGTATCAATGTCTCTTTCCCTCTTTTTCTCCCTCCCTACCCCTCTCTCTAAAAGTACATAAATAAAATCTTAAAACAAAATCTGTGTCATGAAATTTAAAAGGTCGGGAGGGAAGTGTTTGTCTACTCCACATGGCGATGCAGGAGCCCGGGCCTCTCGCGTCTGTGATGCTGCCGTCACTAGCACGCCTCCTGTAAGGAAGGGGAAGAGAGTGTGCAGGATCTGCAGGCTGACTTTTAACAGGCCACCCCTGAAAGTGGTATATATCAGCTTCCACTTGCATTTCTTTGGCCATAAGTTCATCTGGCCCCTACCTAAGTGTAAGAGGGCTGGGAAATGTGGCTGGAAGCCTGGGAAAAAGAGGAAAGGTGTTTGGTGAGCAACTAGCCAGTCTCATCCCACACGTTACACCACTGACCCTCCCGTAGTGCGGGTCTTAGCCTGGCCTCTGCTAGACAATCCTGAGCCGGGCACACCTTCAGGCCAATGCTATTCTTTGGTCTGAGATGGATCAGTAACCCAGTGTCCTACTTTCTCCCCTCGTCCCCCACAGCCAGTCAATCACCAAATATGATCGTCCCCACCCTTAACGTACCTTTAAATGGCAATCATCTCTCTGACTGCAACGTGCAGAGCTTGGTGCATCGGGCTCCTGTACGGCCTCACTTTATGCAAAGCTTCTCAGAGAGCTTATATTTTTGTACAATTGAGCAAACAAATAAATGGACAAGATAACTTAAGATGATGACAGGTGCTGTGAAGGAACCAGAGACTGAAATGATAAAGAATGACTATTTGGGGTGGGGAAGAGCAACTAATTTATTTAAGGCAGTCAGTGATGGTTGCACTGAAGAGGAAGCTATAGCAATAATATTATCCAGAATTGTCCAGAAAAGCAGTATACCCATTTTAGTGTGTTATTGCAGAACCCTGCCCCTCCCCCTTCAAGTGGTAGATTCTATGTTCCCTGCACCTGAACTTGGACAGCTCTTTTGACTTGCTCAACTAATGAAGTACAACAGAATTGATGCTTTGTTATTTCTGAGGTTGTCATGAAAGACAATAGAGCTTCCACCTGAGTCTTTGGAGACATTTTCCTAGGAACCCAGCTTCATGAACAGCCAAGGCTCCCCGGCTTCAGCCCTGGCTTAGCTCATACATGACTGTCAGCACCAGCTTGCCAGCCATGGGAGCGAGCTGTCTTGGAAGCAGATCTTCGGTTCTCAGTCGATTTGCCCCAGTTGATGCTGCAGGGAGCAAAGCTTCCCATCAAGCCCTGCTCAAATTACAGATCCATAAGCAAAACAGATGACTGCTGTTTTGAGGCCACTCAGCTTTGGAAGGTTTCATTACAGAGCAAAATACTGAGCTGAGGCCTAAATACTGAGGAGCCTGCCACAAGGAAATCTTCACAGAATATCTTAAGCATTACCAACAACAATCCTGTGGCTGTAAGAAGGGAACAAGCTTGGCACACCAAAGGAACAGACAAGGCCACGTGGCTGAGGGGGCGAGCATTGAGACATGTGACTGCAGAGAAAGGCTGCAGCCGCATTATGCGGAGTCTCGTGCACCATGATCGCAAGTTTGAAATGTATCCAAAGTTCAGCGACAGCCTTTAGAGGGAATCTGGCCTGTCCTTGAAAGGTGGCTCTGGTCGCTGCGAGGACAGTGATTGATAGCAGGATATGAGTAGAAGCAGGTAGACCAGTTAGCAGACCACTGCAGTTGTCCAGGATGAACCCAATTGTCACAAAGTGGTAAAGAGAAGAGGATAGATTTTGGGCATATTTTATAGGGGCAGTAGGCCTCGTCGATAGATAGGATGAAGGGTGAAGGATTAGGAAAAATAAAGGCAAATTTCTAGGTTTTTCTCTCAAGCAGCCAGGTGAGTAACAGTGTTACTGGCTGGATGGGGAAGGCTTTGGGAGGAGTACGGTGGGGGTGGGGAAAACGTCCCTTTTTTTCAGGGTATATAGTTTCTATGTGTTTATAGAAAGAATTCAAGCTGGTTCAATAATTCTCACTAAGCACTTAAAAGAAGGCGAGTACAAAACTTCTGGCTCAGATGCGAGTGGAGATTCTAACTACTTGGCTTAAGGATTCCCTTCTTTCCCTGGCTGGTGTGGCTCAGTGGATTGAGTGCCGGCCTGCAAACCAAAGGGTCACCAGTTCGATTTCCAGTCAGGGCACATGCCTGGGCTGCTGGCCAGGTCCCCGGTAGGAGGGACATGAGAGGCAACCACACACTGATATTTCTCTCCCTCTCCCCCACCCTCTAAAAAAGAAATAAAATCTTTTTTTAAAAAATCTCTAAAAAAAGAGAGAATTCCTTTCTGTTTGTTTGACTATATAGCTTTCAGAGCCTCTATGCAGAGTGTGGTTGTTATAATTACTATGGCAAAAATCCCAGTTGGAAGCTAAAACACACCCGAAGGAAGAAATTGATCTCAATATGTAGGGAACCCAGTCAAGCACTTCCCCCAAACCACACTTCATTAGTCAGTCTGGAGAAGAGTGCCTGAGTGACAGAGAGGAGGGAACCAGGCATTAGGTGCTTACTGAAAGAACAGCTAAAATGTGTTGGGGGAATAGCCATGAACTTCTGGAAGCACTTTCATAGAAGGCGGACCTAGGCTGTTGGAAGCAGCCACTGTATTTTCCTATGGGGAGACGGAGAAGGAGGGGGTAAGGTGTGGCCCAAGGGAAGAGGAAGGAATCTCAGGCCTATATGCCAGACCATACCTATATGCCTTCCTTACCTTTCCTTTCCAGCCCAGTTCAAAGAGTGTACCCAATCCACTCACTACCCTCATTCTAGAGAGTGCATCCCCAAAACTCACCAGGAAAATGCTCTCTTCACCTGGTCTTCAACAAGGGTCATTCACCTGTCCAGGTTTCTTGGAGATCCCCTCACATGGCCCTGAGTTGGACTGATCACCAGAGGGGAGCAGGGTAATGGACAATGAAGGGGTAATCACAATAGCAGGAACAGGGCACTCAGTAGCCTTTGCTGATCCCCACGGCGACTCAGAGTCCCAACTCTACTGACTCCTCTCTCCTGTATTTTTCCTTTAAAATTTTTTTTTTGGAATTTTTTTTTAAGATTTTATTTATTTTTACTTTTTTTTAGACAGAAGGAAAGGGAGGGAGAAAGAGAGGGAGACAAACATCAATGTGTGGTTGGGGACCTGGCCCGTATCCCAGGCATGTGCCCTGACTGGGAATCGAACCGGGACCCTCTGGTTCCCAGCCCGTGCTCAATCCACTGAGCTACACCAGTCAGGGCTATTTTTCCTTTAAAATTTTTTAAATTGCCTGACGGGTGTAGCTAAATGGATTGAGCGTGGGCTGCGAACCAAAGGGTCGCTGGTTTGATTCCCAGTCAGGGCACATGCCTGGGTTGCAGGCCAGGTCCCCAGTGGGGGCCATGTGAGAGGCAACCACACATCGATGTTTCTCTCCCTCTCTTTCTCCCTCTGTTCCCTTCTGTCTAAAAATAGATAAATAAAATCTTTAAAAAAGAATTTTTTAATTGATTCTAAAGAGAGAGAGAAAAAGGTGGGAGGAGAGAAAGAGAGACATTGATCCACTGCTCCACTCATCTATGCATTCATTGGCCGATTCTTGCATGTGTCCTAACTGGGGATTGAACCCACAACCCTGGCATATCAGGGATGACACTCCAACCAACTGAGCTACCCGGCACATTAAGTTTGAGGTGCTTATATGGCATTTCAGTGGCAGTATTCAGTTACCAGTTTGGATTCCTGACAAAGGTCCAACTTGGAGATAAAAATGTTCAAAACCTTAGCCTGCCTTTCTATGCTCATAGGCAAAAAGAAATGGCAGAATCAGAGGGAGCCTGCAGGATTTCAACCAACGACTATCGAGAAGTATAAAAGTAACCAAGAGATCTACAAATGTGGTTGGCATTGCCCAACAGAGTTAGAGAATGGCTTTTCTCAGAGACAAAATGAAATCGTGTACCTAAGTATACTTTAGAGCTTCTAAGCTCCTTTACAGATGGCACCACCATTGACAGTGTCCGTAGTAGTCCCCTGTCCCATAGGGACTGTTGTGGGAGTAATCGTACCCCTGTAAATACCAGTGGCCTTACAAGATCCCTTCGTCCTAAGGCCAATATCACTATTAAAATTCAAATTCCCTTTTTGCCTTCAGTGAACTTCTGTTCTCCTTCCTCCCTTCACCTTGGCCTATCCTTTCTCCTATTTACAAAATAAAGCTGCCATGCATGTTAATGAAAACAAACAGACGGGAACCCAGCAATAACCAACCTTAAATTTCTTACATACATTTTTTCATTTTCAAAACTGTTGTTTTAAGATGTTTGCTGTCAGTGTAATTATTGTTCTTTTGTTGGTTATTTGTTTTTACTTTCTGGATGCTTGGGTGTTCTTTCTTTCTCCCTTGGGTTTGTTTTTTGTTGTTTTTTTTTAACTGACTTTATTTTTCAGAGTAGTTTTATTTAATTATATCTTATTGACTATAGCTATTACAGTTGGCCTGATTTTCCCCCCTTTGCTCCCCTCCACCCAGCCTCCTCTACTCCCTCAGGCAATCCCCCTACCATTATTCGTGCCCATGGTCATGCATATAAGTTCTTTGGCTACTGCATTCCTATACTGTACTTTACATCCTCATGGCTATTCTGTAACTACCTATTTGTACTTCTTAATTCCCTCACATTTTCACCCATTCTCCCCTTCCCTCCTCCCATTTGGGAACCATCTGGTAACTAACTTCTTTTCTCTTGCTGCTTTTAACATTCTCCCTTTATCTTTAACCTCTGGCATTTTAATGATGATGTATCTTGGAGTAGGCCTCTTTGCATCCATCATAATTGGGACTCTCTGTGCTTCCTGAACTTGTATGTCTATTTCCTTCACCAAATTGGAGAAGTTTTTTTTTTTTTCACTATATTTTCAGATAGATTTCCAGTTTCTTCCTTTCTCTTCACCTTTTGGCATCCCTATGATGGGAATGTTGGACCTCTTGAAGTTGTTCCAGAAGCTGCATATACTATCCTTGTTTTTGGTTTTTTTTTGGAGGGGGGGTTATTTTTTCATCTTGTTTTTCTGAATGGTTGTTTTTTGCTTCCTTATGTTCCAAATCATGGATTTGATTCTCAGTTCTATGAACTCTACTGTTGTTTCTCTGCAAATTGTTCTTTATTTCAATTAGTGTATCATTCATTTCTGACTTGATCTTTCTTATGCTGCTGAAGTCCTCACTAAGTTCCTTGAGCATCCTTACAACAGTGTTTTGAACTCTGCATCAGATAGATTGCTTATCTCCATTTTGCTTAGCTCTTTTTCTGGAGTTTTGATCTTTTCTTTCATTTAGACCATGTTTCTTTGTCTCCTCATTTGGCAGCCTCCCTGTGTTTGTTTCTATGTATTAGGTAGAGCTGCTTTGACTCCATGTCTTGGTAATGTGGCCTAATGTAGCAAGTGTCCTCTAGGGTCCAGTGGCACAGCCTCCTCTATCACCCAAGCTGGGTACTTGAGGTGTGCCCTTCTTGTGGGCTGAGTACACCTTCCTCTTGTGGTTGAGCCTTGGTTGTGATTGGTAGGTCAATAGGAGGCCAGTCAGCTGCAAGGACTGAATGGGACCACTGACCACCAACCTCCACCATCAGTGGAGGGGCAGGGTGGTGGTGCTTCTACGCAGTCTGTACCTGTCCACTGGGTACACTGGCCATGGGATTTCCCAGATGGTACAGGCCAAGATTAGCTACTACCTGTGTTTTGCCCAGATATCCTGCCTGATCTGTAAAGCAATCTGAGATGGCTGCTACTTGTGCTGGGCTTGGAGATTCACAGGTGAAGCCAAGCTGTGAATCTAATCTGGCTGCCACTAGGGCTCACTGAAGCCAACTATTGCTTGTTTGATGGGATTTTGAAGCCAAAACCAGCCATTCTTTTGGAAAAGCAGCTTGTGTGGGCCTGTGAATTGGGTGGGGCAGAGCCTCTGGGGATCTCAAGGAGGGGACAAACAGTGTTAGCCAGATTGTTGGAATCTCAAATATGGCACTGGCTTACCTGGTCTGTGGGGAGAGGGTTTAACAAAGGGACAATGGCCTCTGTTCACCTTGAAGCTAGACATCAGTTTCTCCCTGTATGCCACTGGTGCCTTTCAAGATGCTACCCCAGTGCTGGAGCTCAGAGAGAGTGAGTCTGAGTAGGTGAGTTCATGTGTGGGTTCTTTAAGAGGAATTGCTTGTGGCTCCAGAAGTTTCTTCCCCCTGACTCCAATCCCCACTGGTTTTTTGCAGCCAGAAGTTGTGGGGACTTATCTTCCTGGCACTGGAATCATGGGCTGGGGGCCTGGTGTGGAGCTGGGACTCCTTGCTCCCAAGATATCCCTCCCAAATTTTTATACACATGGTTGGAGGACCTGCCTATTCTGCATTTGCACCCGCCCACCAGTCTGGGTGGATGTGGTTTCTTTAATTTCATACTTGTCAGACTTCCATTCAGCTTGATTTTTGATGTTCCCGAGTGATGGTTGTTCTATATTTTAGTTGTGATATTAATATGACCATCGCATTCAAAATGACTGAGTGAGTACAGCAATGGATCTGCATCACATATTGCATCAAGCGTGAACATTCCTCTGCAGAAACTATTCAGATGATTCAGAAGGCTGTGGCTATGGGCAACTGATGACTGGCAACTTCATCACAACAATGCGCCTGCTCATGCATCACATCTCGTGCCGAATTTTTCGGTGAAACATCAAATCACCCAGGTGACTCAGCCCTGCTACAGCCCAGATTTGGCACCCTATGACTTCTGGCATTTCCCAAAACTAAAATCACCTTTGACGGGGAAGAGATTCAGACCGTCAATGAGATTCAGGAAAATACAACAGGGCAGCTGATGACGACTGGGAGAACTGTGTCCTAAGGTGCCTACTTTGAAGGGGACTGAGGCATCATTGTCCCATGTACAATGTTTCTGCTATCTTGTATCTTCTTCAATAAATGTCTCTGTTTTTCATATTACGTGGCTGAATACTTTCTGGACAGACCTCATGTGAAGGACCATGGACATGGACAATACTGTGTGGATGACTATGGAAGTGGGGGTCAGTCTGAGCGGAGGGAGGCAAAGGGGAAAAAAGTTGGGAACAACTGTAATAGAATAAACAACAAATCATTGATAAAAAAAGAAAATTGCATTAAGAGTAGATCTTCGGGTATATTCCCAGAAGTGGAATCACTGGGTCATAAAGCAATTACATTTTTAATTCGTTGATTCTCCCTTTGTCATTACCCTTTCACATTTTAATTATGATGTGTCTTGATGTGGGCCTCTTTGAGTTCCCCTTGTTTGGGATTCTCTGCACATTTTGGACTTGTATGTCTATTACCTTCACCTAGTTAAGGAAGTTTTCTGTCATTATTTTCAAATATGTTTTCAATTTCTTGCTCTTGCTCTTCTCCTTCTGGCACACCTGCGTTGAGAATGTTGACATGCTTGAAGTTGTCCCAGAGGCACCTTAAATTGTTCTCTCTTTTTTTTTTTTTGATTATTGTTTCTTATTGCTGTTCTGATGGGGTGTTTTTTACTTCTTTAATTACAAATTACTAATCTGATTCTTGGCTTCATCTACTCTACTGTTGACTCCTTATAAAATTTTTTTCTTTAAGATTTATTTATTTATTTTTAGAGAGCCTGAGAGGGAGGGAAAGAGAGAAGGAGAGAAACATCAATGTGGGAGAGAAACATCAATCAATTGCCACTCACACACCCCCAGCTGAGAACCTGGTTGCAACCCAAGCATATACCCTGACTAAGAATTGAACCAGCAGCCTTTCAGTTTGTGAGATGATGCCCAACCCACTGAGCCATACCAGTCAGGACCCTGTAAATTATTCTTCATTTCATTTAGTGTATTCTTCATTGCTGACTGGTTCTTTTTATGTTTTCCATCTCCATTTTTACATTTCCTATCTCTTTGTTGAAGTTCTAAGTTTCTCTATCCTTTCCCTAAGTTCATTGAGCATATTTATGATCATTGTTTTGAACTCTATATCTGGTAGATTCCTTATCTCCATTTTTTTTTAGTTTGTTTTCTGTAGTTTAGTTCTGTTCTTTCATTTGGGACATGTTTGTTTGTCTCCTCATTTTGGCAGCCTCCCTGTGTTTGTTTCTATATATTAGGTAGAACTGCTAGGTCTTCAGGTCTTGGTAGAGTAGCCTTATGTAGTAAATGTCCTTTATGGCCCAGTGGCACAGCCTCCCCTATCACCCAAGCTGGGTACTCAAGGTGTGCCACCCATGTGGGCTGTGTGCACCTTCCCATCATAGTTGAGTCTTGACAACCCTTGGCAGATCAATGGGAGGGATTTACCCCATGGCCAGTCAGCTTCAAGGACTGGCTGCAACCACCATGGAGGATTGCTGTGCAGGGGCTGGACCCCTTGGAGTAGAACTTACTTCACAGGGGCTCAGGTATCCATGAAATCTACCCGTTGAGTTCATGGAGCTGGTTGGTCTGAAGCTGTCCACTGGGTGCATTGGCTCTGGGGCCTCCTGGGAGGTGCAGACAAAGGTCAGCTGCCTCCTGTGCCCTACCCAGGACCACCCATACTGAGCTACAAAATGAGCTGCTATTTGTGCTGGGCTTGGAGGTGATGGGGAAAGGCCAAGCTGCAAACCAAGGCCCGCTGCCACTAGTGCTGGGTCTGGGCCGCTTAGCAAGAGGTACAGGATACAGAGGCCAGATGCTGCTTGTTTGAGAGATTTTAGGACATTCAGCAGATGAGCCAAGACAGTTTGTATGGAAAAGCCACTGGGGTTGTGTGGGCTGGCAAGTTGGGTGGGGCAGGGTCTCAGGGAATCATCAGGGCAGAACCAACCGAGTTAGCCTGATTGATGGAGACTGAGATATGGTGCCTGCCTGCCAGGTCTGCTGTGAGAGGCCTCAGCAAAGGAATAATGGCCTCTGCCAACAACTCTGTTTGGGAGAAAACTGCCTCTCCAGCTCTCATCCTGATACCAAACAATTCAGTTCTTCCCTGTATGTCCCTGCTGCCTTCACTGCCCCAGCACTGGAGCTCCAAGCAAGTGAGTTGGGGTAAGTCAGTGGTTGGGCCCTTTAAGAGGAATGCCTGGGGTTCAAGCAGCCTCCATCTCACTCAGCCACTGTCCCTGTTGGTTTTCACAGCCAGAAGTTATGGGGACTTCTCTTCCCTGCACTGGAAGCCTGGGCTGGGGCCCTGGTGTGGAGCTGGAATCCCTGGCTCTTCAGGGGGGAACACCACAGCTGAGATACCCTTCCCAATTTTTAACTACCACACGTGGGTATGAAATCGGCCCATTGTGAGTCTCCACTCCTACTAGTCTCTTCCATAGTTTAGTTGCAATTTTGATGTCATTGTGGAGGTTTCAAGTACTGTGTTTACTTATGCTGCCATCTTAGCCAGAAGCCCTATAGTTCTACAGAATTTATTTGCATTTTTCTAGAATGTTATATATTTGGAACCATATAGTTTATAGCCTTTGTGGATTGGCTTCTCTCACTTAGTAGTATGCATTTAAGTTTCTTCCACATCTCTTTGTGGCTTGTTCACTTCTTTTCAGAGCTGAATACTCCATGTGTTGTGTACAATGTACACATTGTATTAATGCACCACTGTTATTTATCCGTTCACCTACTGCCTTCAGAAGCTGCTTATTCATCTGGGTTGCTTTCTGGATGCTTTTAGTATAGTCTCCGTGTCTTTGGTCTTCTGCAGTTTTCCTATAAAGAATGTAGTTGTGGCCCTGGCTGGCATGGCTCAGTGGACTAAGTGACAGCCCGCAAACCAAAGGGTCACTGGTTCGATTCCCAGTCAGGGCACACACCTGGGTTGCGGGCAAGGTCCCCAGTTGGGAGTGCAGGAGAGGCAACCAGACATTGATGTCTCTCTCCCTCTATTTCTCCCTCCTTTTTCCTCTCTCTAAAAATAAATAAGTAAAATCTTAGAAAAAAAAAGAATGTAGTTGTGGCTTTTCCACCTGATCCTCCTCCCTCTGAGTGCGCTCTGGCTGTGTCACCAGCACTGCCATCATCTCCTTCCAGCCGCCATCGTGACCATCCACTCAACTTCATCAGCTCTGAGGAACATCAGCAGATGTTCCCTGACATCTACAATATCTGGGAGATGGCTGATGGGCTGTCCCTGGAAGTGGAGGAGAAGATGGTGGAGGATAGAGGGTAATGGGCATGACTCACTCATTGCTGGAAATGCCTCCGCTGAAGCCCCAGAGGGCAAAGGTGCTGAAAGCACAGTCATCACTGGTGTGGATGTTGTCATGAACCTTCATTTGCAGAGACCAGCTTCACAAAAGAAGCCTACAAGAAGTACATCAAAGGTTACATGAAATCAATAAAAGGGAAACTTGAAATACAGAGACCAGAAAGAGTAAAACATTTTATAAGAGGGGTGCAGAACAAATCAAGTACATCCTTGGTAATTTCAAAAACTACCAGTTCTTTCTTGGTGAAAACATAAACCAAATGGCATGGCTGTTCCGTGGGACTACCATGAGGATGGTGTGCCCCCACATATGATTTTCCTTAACGATGGTTTAGAAACGGGAAAATATTAACAAGGCTGACAGTTGGGATCTATCACCTGTCATCAAAAATGGCTGCTGCTTTTCATCCTCACACCAGGACTAGCACTGATGTTATCTTGAGCTCTTCATTTATTTTAACCTCAATTTATTTGAAGTGGAGGCATTGTTTTCAGGAAAACATGTCACAAAGGTCATCTAAAAATAAAATGCACTTACACTCATTTGAGAGAATGCCTTTGAGCTTAATCCATCTTTAAATCCATCCTGTACAGTGTTCCTGCAGGAGTTAGAGCCTGGCTATAGACCACTATGTACAGCATGAGACTGTCCTCAGATCATTTCTAGTGAAAACTACTTCTGGAACTGGAATATAGAAAAACAAGGGTCAAAATCTGTTTTTTTTTAGTTTTTTCCTAAGATCGTATTTATTTATTTTTAGAGAGCAGGGAAGGGAAGGAGAAAGACCGGGAGAGGAACGTCAATGTGTGATTGCCTCTTGCGCACCCCCTACTGGGGACCTGGTCCACAACCCAGGCACGTGCCCTGATTGGGAAACAAACCAGCCACCCTTGGGTTCTCAGCCTGCGCTCAATCCACTGAGCCACGCCAGCCAGGGTAGATCTTAATGCTGCGTTGAAGTAAAGGGAAAGACAGTATTCACAGCAGAGCCAGCATTTGAAGTGGATTCCTTAGACATTTTATCATCTACAAATGGAAGTATCTAACTGTGGAAGAGATTACCAGAAGAATAAAAAGAAGCTAATACAGTTGGAAAATAAGAAAGAATGTAGGTATGGGTTTGGTTTTACTTTTACATTTTATTTATTTTTATTTTTGAGATTCATTCTGATTTCTGAATCAGAGGATTCATATTTTGCATCAGTTCTGGAAAAGTTCTCAGGCATTTTGTCTTTGAACAATCTCTCTTTTCCATTTTCCTTATTCTCTTTTCTTCTGAAACCCGGTTATCTGTATGTTAGACCTTCTCATTGTGTCATTCACGCTTCCTATCATCTCTTTGTTTCTTTGTATTTCATTCTGAGTAATTTCTGCAAATCTATCTTCTAGTTATTAACTCCCTCTTCAACTCTATCGAATTTACCTTTTGACATGTTCATTTAGTGTTTTATATTTTTTAATTTTAAAAGCATACAATGTAAAATTTACCATCTTATCCATTTTAAGTGTACATTTCATAGTGTTAAGTCGCATTGTTGTGTGACCAATCTGCAGAACTTTTTCATCTTGCCAAACTTTGTTTTTTTTTTAAGATTTTATTTATTTATTTTTGGACAGAAGGGAAGGGAGGGAGAAAGAGAGGGAGACAAACATCAGTGTGTGGTTGCCTTTCACATGGACCCCACTGGGGACCTGGCCTGCAACCCAGGCATGTGCCCTGACTGGGAATTGAACCGGCAACCCTTTGGTTCACAGCCCATGCTCAATCCACTGAGCTACACCAGCCAGGGCAATCATCTTGCCAAACTTTGTACCCATTAAACAACATCTCCTCATCCTACCACCACCTCTGCAACCACGGTCCAACTTTCTGTTTTTACTAACTTAACTGCTTTAGATACCTCATATAAGTGAAATGATAAAGTATATGTCTTTATGTGACTAGTTTGCTTCACATAGCATGATGTCCTCCAAGTTCATCCATGCTGAAGCATGCAACAGAATTTCTTCCTTTTTAAGACTGAAGAATATTCCGTTGTATGTATAGACAACATTTGTTTATCCATTAATCCGTAAGTGGGCACAGGGTCACTTCCATGTTTTAGCTGTAGTAAATAATGTTGCTATAAACATGAGCGTGAAAAAAATCTCTTCCATATGCCACTTTTAATTCTTTTGGGTATATACTCAGAAGCCAGATTGCTGGATCACATGATAATTCTATTTTTAATTTTTTGAGGAACTGTTTTCCACAGTGGCTGTAACATTTTATATTCCTACTAATAATGTACAAAGCTTCCAATTTCTCCATATCTTCACTGACACTTTCTAGATTTAGGGTTGCATGAAGTTTCTTTGGGAACAGAATAAAGCACAATTTGTCTTGAATCAACAAACATAGACTCTTCCATTTTTAAGTTCCTCATTTTTGAGGGAAGTTTCCAACCACGCCACTTGTGGTTAATCGTTCATTGGCCCAGAATTCTAAATGGGGAGTTTCATTGATGTGTGAGTGTAACTCGTATGACATTGTTTCCCCACAGCCTCTGGAGGTCAGCCTCAGAGAAACTTGAAAATAGAACTCAGGAGAAAAGCTGGGGGAGGAACAGACTCCTGAGCAGAAGAGGACCACACCAACATCCTCAGGGTGGCCACAGACTAGCAGGTCCTGTGAACAGGTTCCCCTACTCCCTTCCCCTGCAAGGACCAGAGAATAGAGGCCTGTGCGCCCGTGTGGAGAAGGATCCTGATCAGAGAATACATTCAGACTCCAGAAAATGGCGACTTTCTTTGGTGGAAAGTGCGCACTGCGCTGGGACTCTGGAGCTCAGAACCTTGGGTTTCAGAGCTGGTGCTGTGGCTCTGAGGCTGTGTGATGTTAAACAAACTTCCTCCAGAAATTTCCTTTTTCAAGGAGTACAACTAATGCACCTGCTCTGGACCCAAGGCTGAGACAACGTTCAAGAGTTCCCTGAATGCCCATTCTGGTTCAACTGTTCCTTGCTTTTTTATCATCTTTATAGAAGAGTGGAAAATTCACCTTTATGATAAATATTTGCTTTACTATATGTTTGTTTCCAACACAGCAAGCCATGCAAAAATATGACTATGTGGGACACCCACTGGAGGAAGTACGTAGGAATGTAATGACTCATGCTACGGTAGTGAGACTACTAGGTGGGAAGTAGGGAAGGTAGGCAGGGCAGGAGAGTTTCTTTTTGAAAAGTTAGCTCAACATTGTTGTCACAGTTTCAATTTAATGTTAATATTTAAACAAATTTAAAATTATATAATAGGTTCTGCCTTGGCTAGTGTAGCTCAGTGGATTGAGTGCGGGCTGGGAACCAAAGGGTCACTGTTTTGATTCCCAATCAGGGCACATGCCTGGGTTGTGGGCCAGGTCCCCAGTGGGGGCCATGTGAGAGGCAACCACACATTGCTGTTTCTCTCCCTCTCTGTCTCCCTCCCTTCCCCTCTCTCTAAAAATAAATAAAATCTAAAATTAAAAAAAATTATATAATAGGTTCTTATAAATTATTCAAGTTTACATAAGGGGACAAAATGTGAAAAGCCCATCCACCTATTTTCCCCCACCCAGTAATTTATCTCCCATTGTTATAGGTCAGCTACCCCAGGAAATCGACTCTGACAAATCTGTGGGCAGGTGGTTTTGTTACCAGACCCAGGACCTGGCTCTGAGTGGGCCTGCCTAGGGCCAGCTTGTAGCGTGTGGATTCTCGACTTCGTGTAGGAAAGATTTCACAGCAGAAGTCCGGGTGACTGTGAGGGTATGTTAATTAAAGCTGGGGACAGTGAAATGAGGAAGAGCCTAGCATAGAAGAAGCAAGAGGAGAGCCGAAGCTGGACTGCCTTAGCTCACTGGGAAGTCTGAGAAAAAGGGGCCTTGGAGACACATTCAGGGGATTAGCTTAGGACAAACAGCTGCTGCCCACTGCTGCCCTGTTTGCCAGTCTCATGGGGACCCTTAGAATTTAGGAGATATGTGCCTATGGGGGAAGAAGAGGGGAAGGGAATGGCTTGGGCTCCTCCCCAGAAGGAGAGCTCATGCTGCGTCCTTTGTCTTGAGGTTTTTATCTCTCTTTTACAGGATGAAATTTTAGGGGAGATCTCAGGGGGAGATTTCAGAAGAATATTCATCAATTTTCCAGGTGTGCTTTTTCAGGGTCCTGGTCTCAACTGATTGGTCAGTACCAAGAAAAGGGCGTGTTAGTCATTGCCCCTGGTACTGGCTTCAATCACCTGATTTTGCTGATTTTCTGGGCCTGAAGCTGAAATACAACCAAAGCCAAGATGTTATCTCTAGGGAGGTAACCTTTTGTATCTTGCAGTATATTTCCCAGCCAGTTTGTTCAGCTATCTGTCTCAGTTTCCCTATTTCACTTTTCCTGGTTTACTGGCTTCTCTTAGTTTATTGGGAAGTATTTTCGGAAACAACATTTGTAAGGGAGTGAGACCAGAGAGATTAGGCATAGAGAGAAGTCAGGTTGCAAAGCAAATGCAGTTGCAACAGAGGCTGTGGCAATCCCCTGGAGAGCTCTGAAGCTAGGATGGTCCTTAAGAACTGTCCCAAATTGAGGCAAAGGGGACCTGTGTTTGTACTGCATAAAACCAGTCATTGGATTCAATCTGTCCCCAAGGAGGGGCTTAAACTCGGCAAAGCACCTGCAAGCAACTGAAGGCAATGCCCGGAGAGGCACCCTGTGTAAGCAGTCAGCAGACAACATTCCTGGCACCTGGGTGAAGTGCCGTGGTGCTGAAGAGACACAGGTGGATAACACCTCAGTGTCCAATACACCTTACATTCCTATTTTCCTCCCCAGAAATGAAAACTGTGACAGTGAAGCGTGTATCCCTCCAGACCTGTGTTTTTAAGTCATATGCATATGTTTTCATACACAGGTGTATATGTAAATAACTTTTCTTTTTCCACTTCAAGAAATTCATAAGATATGCAGTGTTCTATTGCTTTGTTCACTTGTGCTGACAATCTTTCAATTAGGGTACAAATAACTCTCTCTTTTTTTTATAAGCCTACAGCATCCAATATTCCCAGGTGGTCTCCCATCCAAGTACTAACCAGGCCTGACCCTGCGTAGCTTCCAAGATCAGACGAGACTGGAAGCGTTCAGAGTGGTGTGGCCATAGACTTTCTTTTTTAAAACGATTATATTCCATATTGTGGATATATAATTTTGTTGAAACCTTTTGACATTTATTGTAATGATCATATGGTCATCTTCAAGGCTATCTAATTCTCAAGACTATTTGAACTGAAAATGCATGAATCACAAAAAAGAACATTTTTAAAAGTGATCATCAATGAAAAAAGTTGTCTTATCAGATAGCAAGTCATAGTAAAAGGCAACAGTAATTGACACAGCATAGCATTATTGACAGGAATAGGCAGATGATAAGAATGAATAGAAAACCCTAAAACAGACTCTGCATATGTATAAATAGATATTTAGTTTATGATAAAGATGGCATTTTCAAATAAGTGAGTTGGAATGAGTATTCAGTGCACGGTATTGGACAACTGAATATTCACAAATTAAGTTATAGTCTACCTCACATCATATGAAATAAAAATTTCAGACATTTAAAAGTGCAGTATAGAAAAAAACTGTAAGTGTCCCTGACCAGTGTGGCTCAGTGGGTTGGGCATCATCCTGCAAAGCAAAGGGTCACCTGTTCAAATCTCAGTAGGGCACATGCCTGGGTTGCAGGTTGGGTCCCTGGGTCGGGGTGTGAGAGAGGCAACCAATGAATGTTTCTCTCACACATCAATGTTTCTCTCTCTCTCCTTCTCCCTCCCTTCACTTCTCTCTGAAAATAAATAACATCTTTAAAGAAAGAAAGAAACCATAAGTATTAGAGGAAAATATGAAACTATTATCATAGACTTGGTTTATAATGGAAAATTTTTCTTTTTTTAAAAAGATTTTATTTATTTATTTTTAGATGAGAAGGAAGGGAGAAAGATGTGGGAAGAAACATCAGTGTGTGGTTGCCTCTCACGTGCCCCCCCTGGGGACCTGTCCTGCAACCCAAGCATGTGCCCTGACTGGGAATCAAAACAGTGACCCTTTGGTTCACAGGCCAGCACTCAATCCACTGAGCCACATCAGCCAGGGATATAACGACAAATTTTTCTAAGCATGAAATGAAACCCAGAAAACGAGAACAATTCTGACAGTTTTTCTTGCATAAAAATTTAAAACTTCTTTGCAACAAAACACACACGAAACAAAAAAGATTAAAATACAAGTGATAAACTGAGAAAATGTATTTGTAATGCATTTAATCAAAGAAATCACTAATACATACAATATACAAGCAATAAACAAGAGACAGTGACAAATTACTAAAGATATAAGGGGAAGCAGATTTTGCCACCCCAAAACATAACTTTGGGATATTGATTACTTCAAGTTGATTATTATTTTTTTTAAGATTTTATTTATTTATTTTTAGAGAGAGGGAAAGAGAGGGAGAAAGAGAGGGAGAAAAACATCAGTGTGTGGTTGCCTCTCACGTGCCCCTACTGGGGACCTGGCCCACAACCCAGGCATGTGTCCCGACTGGGAATCAAAGTGGGACCGTTTGGTTCCCAGCCTGTGCTCAATCCACTGAGCTACACCAGGCAGGGCTCAAGTTGATTATTTTTGAGAAACAAAACACTCAGAAACTTTGAACTTACCTTACCTGCCTAAAAGAATTTAGAGGGCCTGTTCTGGGAAGGGAAGGGAGTTACTACCATAGATAACTATAGTATAACGTGAACTAGTGTGTAGTGGACGGGGAGGAAACTAGCAAGGCCTGTTTAATCCAAGTTCTCTATGTGTCCCATTGCTAATAATGGCCCAGCAAACATTTATTTACCAAACATTTGGTCTTCTTTCTCCATGTAAATTGTTTTCCTGCCTTTTGAAGCCCTAAACCACTACCCCCTCCCTTCTCCTTAACTCAAGATGGCTCTAAGCTTTAATTGCTCCATCTGTCCTCACTGATCACATTCTTATGGAACCCCCATATGCACAGATGTAATAAAGGTGCCCATTTTTTCCTGTTAATCTGTCATGTTGATTTGATTATTAGTCCAGCCAAAGTAATTTAAATAATAAAGATGGAATATATAGAAGAGATATTAATAAAGACATTAAAAAATTACTATCCTTACTAGTAATCAGAGAAATGTGGATTAAAACAACATAAAAAATAAATTAAATACTCCTTGTAAAAACACTTTGGCATTTGTAAATAGGTTCTTCCAATCCACTGCAAACTGGCTTTTAGGCTCATCATGCCACTGAAATCTCTCTCTCTCTCTCCATTAAAGAATTCTAAATCAAAAAAGAAAAAGATAACAACAATGATAATACAATTTGTCAGGAGGCATAATCACCAAGCGTTTAAACACCCAGTAATGCCCATTCCTGGCAAAGCTATGGTAGAATGAGTGCTCTGTTTTCTTACTGACATGAAAAGAAATTGGCAAACCTTTTAGAAGGGCAGTTTAGTAAATTCTATCCAAAATTTAAGTGGATATATCTTTGGCCCATAAATTTTACTTCTCTAAATTAATCCTAAAGAAATTAATCCTAACCCTAGTGCAAAATTGTAACAGTGGGATTTTATAACCCACCTCACCATTCTTTTGAATGGTTTCTTTAAGTGCTGATGCTGACATGTAGTTTATAGATGAACAGCATGTTTGTATAAGAATCCTAGGAACTAACTTCAGAAGACACAAACTCTGACATTCACACATCCCAATTCTGAGAGATTTGCTGACCTTCATCAGCGAAACCACGATGACTAAACCAGGATGATGCACACCGGACCATCCCTTGCCTTATCAGATGGACTGTGCTAGTCTGCATGTAGAGAATTTTCCAACCCCCTCCCTTGATCTCTTTGTTCTGTTCCTCTCTCCCTCCTTATTAAAAGAAAAAGCTCTGCCTCCACTGAGATGGGGAGATGAGCTTTGTGACAAGAGTCTCCCATCTTCCAGGTGGCCAGGACCTGAAAAGAAAACATCTTCTTTCCATCAGCACCTGCCTCTGGGTACCAGCCTTCGTAGGGGCAGGCAGCCAGACCTGCTTTCAGTTACAGAAATACACATGTATGCAGGGAAGTACATGCAATATTCTTGAATGCAGTAGAGTTTGTAATCACAGAACATTTGAAATGACCTAAACATCGACAAATGAGCACATTTACTCAAATTACAATACTTTTATGCTCCCCTGACTTGTGTAGTTCAGTGGATTGAGTGCAGGCTGTGAACCAAAGGGTTGCCAGCTGGATTCCCAGTCAGGGCACATGCCTGGATTGTGGGCCAGGTTCCTAGTACAGGGCACTCGAGAGGCAGCCACACACTGATATGAAAAAAAAAGAGAGAGAAAAATTCCTTTATGCTATAAAATACTAAACAAAAATTTAAAAGAATGAGGTAGAGCTGACATTGAAAAGTCTTCAATACATAATGTTAAGAGAAAAACTGATCATATGTTTAAATGTATGTGTTCTGCCCTGGCTGGTGTGGCTCAGTGGACTGAGTGCGGCCTGACTGAGTGCGGATTGCTGGTTTGATTCCCAGTCAGGGCACATGCCTGGGTTGTGGGCCAGGTTCCCAGCAGGGGGCACACTAGAGGCAACCACACATTGATGCTTTTCTCCCTCTCTTTCTCCCTCCCTTCCCCTCTGTCTTAAATAAATAAATAAAATCTTTAAAAAAATAAATGTATGTATTCTTATTTAACTATATGTATGCATGCATGCATACACATACAATAAACGTTTAAGAAATATTTTTTTTAGCCCTAGCTGGTCTGGCTCAGTGGATTGAGCACCAGACTGCAAAGCAAAGGGTCGCTGGTTCAACTCCCAGTCAGGGCACACTCCTGGGTTGCAAGCCAGGTCCCCAGTAGGAGGCACACAAGAGGCAACCAGACATTGATGTTTCTCTCCCTTTCTTTCTCCCTTCCTCTGTCTAAAAATAAATAATAAATAAAATACTTTTTTGAGAGATTGGGAATCCAACCAGGAACTTTTTGGTTCACAGGCAAGCGCTCAATCCACTGAGCCACACCAGCCAGGGCTACAATAAATTTTTATCAGTAGTTATAAACCCGGGAGGGGACTGATATTGGCTCTTGGGTAAAGTGGCACTTTCACCTATATGTATTTTTCTGTGTGACTTAAAGATTTTACAATGAGCCTACATTATTTTGGTGATTTTAAAAACAATAAAAAGGGAATAGTTAATACCAACTGGTAGAACCATACAAAAAAAGATATAAAGAATAAAAATCAGCTGCAATACCATCATTAAGAGAAGACCTCTGTCAAAATTTTAATGTAAATCTTTTTGGCTCCTTTTCTGTGTATAACTAATTTTTTAAGCTAGTTGAAATATAGACTAAACAGTGTTCAAATTCTGTTTATCCTTCTTTTTTCACTTTAAAATTCTCTAGAAGTGATTTAGTCTGGAATTCCCCCTCTTCCATTGAAGTAAGTCACTATCTTCATTCAGGTTCTGCCTCTGGGTTCAAGTCAATGCCTCTTGCTCTGGCAGGACTTTTCCCTGCCGGTCGCTAAGTTTGAAACTCCAGATCCTAGGCACAGGGGTACAGGAAAGGCCCAGCAGGAGCTACTATCACCTGGTGCTGTGAGCTTCAGACTACTTTGCAGCACTTGGGAAGTAAAGGCACATTGAAGTGCAAGGCTGACTAGACTTGGGAATCGGGGCTGAGGAGCCCATGACTGTAGCTGACCTTGATTGTTAAAAAGAAATAATCGAAAGACAATAGTTAGTAAAAGAAGCATTCCCCCAAGTGAGGTTTGGCACTGCTTCTGCCGGAATCAGAACTTCACTCCTTTCCTCAGGATTACAGGGCAGTGTGAGCTGGAGTGAGAGTTTTCTGCACAGGGCTTTCTGCAGTGTGGGTACCTTACACTTGAGCCTAGTTCAATGGGGAGAGCGTTTACTTAGACATCAAGAGCAAATCCACACTGATTTACAAAGGACCCTTGAACAAAGCTCCTGAAGATTTAAACAGTGACAAGTAGGAGCAGGCCAAGTTTAGGAGTGGATCTTAACCAGAAAACTGCTTGCACCATCCTCCCAGACCCCAGCTGCACAGAACTGAGTACGTGCAGGGCTGGAGGGGCGGTGGGGATGGTAAGCTGAGTGGGCCCTGGCACCCAGGGAAGAGACCACAAGTTAGATCCACATCTGAATTTAATCTAATTGTGATCTTACACAGCATGTGATAAGAATTCATGCATAAATGTATAAACAGAGGAAATAAACATTTAATACACAAGGAGACAGAGAATCTGATTACAGAATGGAAAAGGAAAGTTACCAAGATTGTGAAGTGTCTTAAAATCTCTTTTCAGTAACCATTGCGCAACAGAAACATATATCAAATCATTATGTTGTAGTCCTTAAACTATTACAATGTTACGTGTCAATTTTATATCTCAGTAAAACTGGAAAAAAATAAAGTCACTTTCCATAAAATAAAATGGCCCTGCCTTGGCCATGTGGCTCAGTTGATTGGAGTCTTGTCCCATGCCAAGGGATTCTGGGTCAGGGCACCTGTCTGGGACATGCTTCTGGGAGGCAATTTCTTTTTCACATTGATGTTTCTCTCTCTCTCTCCAAATCAATAAAAATGTATCCTCCGGTGAGGATTTTAAAGAATGGTCCTCTGCCCCCGCACTGTAGACTCTGAAAGATTTTAGAAGTTCCTTTAGCAAACATACTTGTTGATTTTTTTAATATACTTGTTGATTTAAGAAAAATATTTCTTATTGATTTTTAGAGAGAGAGAGGAAGGAAGAAAGGCAGAAAGAGAAACATCAACTTGTCAGTTCTTATATGTGCCCTGATGGGTCTTTGAACCCACAACTTTGGTGCATGGGGGTAATGCTCTAACCAAATAAGCTACCCAGCCAGGGCTGGATGTTTGAACTGGCACTAAGGGAATGAGTGAAGTTACTGGGTGGGGTAGTTGGAACTTGAGGTCTTAAAATTGCCAACAGCTATTCTTCCATTCACTTGAAGGGCCTTGTCTGAGAGAAAATGGAGTCAACCAATGATAAGTGTTGATTTATACACGAACACTACTGCAGTAAGATCTTCTTTGTGCCCTGACCAGTGTGGCTCAGTTGGGTGTCATCCAGCAGAGCGAGGGTCACCAGTTCGATTCCCGGTTGGGGTGCATGCTGGGGTTTTTTATTGGTCCCTAGATGAGCTGCATGCAACTCATCAATGTTTGTCTCTCACGTGGATGTTTCTCTCTCTTTCTCTCTTCCTTCCTCTCTCCCTAAAAATAAATAAATAAAATCATAAAAAAAAAAATGTTTTTCTTTGGAATGGCCAAGGTCTTCACGATTGAGGCCCAGGCCTGCCACCTCTTTGCGTCCGCAGCTCTTCTATCACAGTGAGGAACCTCGTAAATGTTCGTGGTTGATGACAAAGCTACGGAGTTTCTGTAGTCAAATCTGATCATTCTCCCCAAAGAGTGGGGGAAAGGCACAAATAACCCCAAATAATTGATTCCATGAATATATTTGGTTTTGAAGTATATTGTGATAATTCTATGGTAAATTGTCATTTGTATGCATTTTATTAGTAGTTCCTGAGCATGAACTAATTAGTTAATGCAGGAATCAGCCCTCTTACTAAGGAAGCTGTGAATACCCTAGAGGATCCATCCAATAGAAACTTCTACTCACTGCTCCAGTGCAATATGTGACGCAAGCTCCACCAGTCAAATACTCTCTCCTAAGGCTTTGGCACTTGAACAAACTGAGAGGAGGGCTATGACCTTTGATCTCAGTGGGCTAAGAACAGAGTAGACCTCTAAAGAGGAAATGGAACTTATTGTCCATGTAGTAAACTCAAAAAGGGACACAGGGATTCAATTCCTTCATTAAGTTATTCATTTAACAGACATTTACTGAGCATGCAGTGTGTACAAGGCACTGTAATAGATACTTGCACATAAACATTTCATTTAACAGGTAAGGACAAGTTCAAAACTTTCAAGAAGTGCTCAAAGTCACACAGCTAGCCAAAAGGGCTAGGATTCAAGCTTTATTTACTAGTGCTTCACTTACTATTTCACAATTGTCTCCAAGGCTTGCCCACATCCAGTTTTAGGGGTAAATCAAAAGGAAAAAAACACACATACACACAAACTTTATTTTTCAACAGATGAGGCTGACTTAAAAGGTAGAACTAAGTGAGTATTAAAACTTATTTGCAGAACACATTGCTAGTAGGGGTGGAGCCTGGGAGGTAGAGAGTCTTCCTGGGATAGAATGGGTGGGGACACACACACTGAATAGAAGCTTCTTAGATGAGGGGGAAGAACCTCAAACAGCCAATAGAATGATGTTGAGGTGTTTGGAATGAATAAGGTAAACAGTCAGACTCTTGGCTACAAGTGAAAGAAACTCAATTCTACCAGCTTAGACAACCACAGAAAGTGCCTCAAGGGCAACTACAACTAAGACTGGCTCTCTCTCTGCTCCCTTCTCTGGCCTGGCACCTCTCTATGTCAACTCCATTTTCTCTCAGACAAGTTCCTACAAGTGAATGGAAGAATAGCTGTTGGCAGTTTTAAGAACTCATCTCCCAACTACCCCACCCAGTAACTTCCTCATTCCCTTTGTGCAGTTTCAAACTTCCTGCCCTGCCTGTATAGTTCAGTTGGCTGGAGCTTCATCTCGATATGCCAAGGTTGTGGGTTCGATCCCTGGTGAGGTCACTTACAAGAGTCAACCAATGAATGCATAAATAAGTGGAACAACAAATCAACGTTTCTCTCTCTTTCTCCTTTCTTCTCTTTGTCTAAAAAAAATCAATAAATAAAAATTAAAATAATACTCTTGGTGCAGGACTGCAGGGGTTAGGGGAGGGGAGGGTGGGGGAGGAGAAGGAAACAGGGAGGCAGCCAATGGTTTTGATTTTCCAGAAGAAATGGAAAGATATGAGCCTTCAGTGAAAACATTAAATGTCCTCCACATGGAGGTATAATTCTAATTGGCCTCCTTTCTGATTATAATTACATCATTGTTTCCACAAATTCAGAAAAGCTGTGGATGAAACAGGAGGTTAATAAGCTCAACCCTATCCATCATCTACCTTAACAGCATCATTATTTTCATTAATGGGTCCAGTATATTCTGTTGATTAGCTTTTATGTCTATTAGCTCTTGATAGACTGACACATGGAAATTTCGAGTGAGCTGATTATCCCTAATAACCATCCTAGACTTTTCTGTAGACATTTTCTTTCTACATTGAGTCTTACCTTCTATTTATGTTAGGTGGTCCATTAACAAGAATAATTCCTAAGGATTATTACAGCATTTCAGAATTGATTAAGCATTGTGTACCCCACTAGAGTCAAATTTATGTTTGCTTACAAAAGAGCTCATTAGAGCCCTCAATTTGCATCGTTTTCCCCTCACTTAGCACAGAAAAAGAAAAAGGGCTCAAACTGCGGTGAGGATGGGGTCTGGATTGACTCCCCACCCCATGTACCCTGGGACCTTGAGTGGGTCCTTTAAATTCCGGTTCCATTCTATCTGAAGTATTTAGTATTACCTACCTAGCAGGGGTATTGGGAGGAGTAGAGATAACAGATGCTTATATAAATGATGCTTATTGATTTTGGCCAAAGCCATTCTCTTACAGATGCCCTGAGACTCCTCATCCTGGCTGGGAGGACTCAGCAGTGTTCCACCACATTCTCACCTGTCCAAGTTACACAGAAAGCGATCAATCAGCAATTTACGGGGATCTTTCCTCTCAGAGCCCAAATTGCCCTACATGGCTCATGGACCATTTGATCTTCCTATTCCACTGCCTGCCGTAGGGCATGTCTTGCAATGTTAACTCAAACTATTAACTCCCACATTGTTCAGGGTTTCACCATCAGTTGCCAAACTGACCTTATTTCCTGCCAAGCTAACCTCATTTCCGTTTTTGTTAGGGTTACTAAACTGGATGCATTCCGAGAATACTGCAGACATGGTATATCTAGGTTCTGCAAGGGGGATGATAAGGTCCCGTGGTCTCTCTGTGGCCAAAATGGTCTAAAAAAAAGTGGGTGAGAGGGTAGATAACAGGAGTCAAAACTGGCTAAACAGTTCTTCCTGAAGCCCTTAGATCAGGCCAAACAGAAGTTGTGGGAATTAGTTAAGTGCAGAGAGATTAACCTGGGAATGGGAACTGATGTGGTCATGAAACATAGCCTCCAAGAACGAGAATAGGAAGCCCAGCAACTCATTCATGTAGCAAATATGTATTGAGTGCTTGTGTGGGGCACTGTGTAAGGCTCTGGGGATAGAAGAGAAGATAACAGACAAGACTGCCTTTTTGGAGCTTACATTCTAGTGGGGAAAGAGAGACAATGAACACACAAATTATCTGGAAATTTCTAAAACTGATAAGTGGTACCCAGAAAACAGCACAACTTGGGGCAGAAGATGGGTGCTCCTTTAGGTATGGCTGCCTGATGATCCAAAGAATGAGTAGCCAGTCGTGTGAACTTCTGGGACCACAGCACTCTAGGCAGAAAGAACACCAAACACAAAGTCCCTAAAATGAGAACGGGCTTGGTAGTTTAAGGTCTAGAAAGGAAAGCAGATCCTCGTAGCTGAAATGAAGCAAGAGAGCTACAGAACAGCAAGGAGTGGACCCTCTAGTAACAGGTCCCAGATAATGTGCCCCAAGGGGTTTCACGTGGTCCCTGTTGTTGATCTTCTCAGCACTCACATTAGTGGATATAGAACTGCAGAATCAGGGGCAGTCTGACTCCCTTCCTGCCCGCACCATCCCTTGGATTGCAAAAAGTTCAGTCGGCTTACTCCAGTGTTCCAGGGGCATATTATAATTTCCTTCATATTCCATGATGTGGAATGTTGGGAAGTGCTAATGTAGGTCTTTGTAGATCATGTTAAACACTTTACATTTTAGCTCCTGTGCAGTTTCAAAGGACAAAATTAGAACAATTGCTTAGAAAATACAGAAAAATCATATACTTCAAAAGAAGAGGGAAATTTAAAAACTGTCAGAAGCATCCAATGATGGAGTGGGGTGCCTCAAAATATAGCCTGGTAGGAGGAGGAAAATACGTACTATTGGATAGGAAGACTCAATATTCTAAAGAAGTTAATGCACAATAAATTGATCTGTATATTTAATATAATAGGGATTAAAACATCAAGTTCTTTTTATTTTTTTTAAGATTTTATTTATTTATTTTTAGACAGAAGGGAAGGGAGGGAGAAGGAGAGGGACAGGAACATCAATGTGTGGTTGCCTCTCACATGGGCCTCACTGGGGACATGGCCCACAACCCAGGCATGTTCCCTGACTGGGAATCGAACTGGTGACCCTTTGGTTCGCAGCCTGCGCTCAATCCACTGAGCTACACCAGCCAGCGAAAAACATCAAGTTTTTAAAGTAGTCAATTTTAAAATTTATATTCCAAGAATATCTGGGAAAATTCTGAAAAATAATCCTGAAAGAAAAAGAGGAGACCGCCTCTCTTAAGCATTAAACATATTAAACATAGAATAATTAGAACAGTAGAATATAGGGAATGACTAGGCAGACAGATCAATGAAATAAAATTAAAAAGCCCAGAAACATATGCATGTAAATTTTTGTATATAATTTATATATAGTACATAAATTTAGTTTATTATAGAGATGGTATTCTAAATGAGTTGGGAGAAGATGGATTATTCAGTGAAAAGTGTTGGAAAAACTAGAGAGCAATCTGGAAAAAAATAAAAGTGGATCATTACTTCACATTTTATAACAAAATAGATACCAGATAAAGTGAAAGACCAAAAGTGTTGGAAGAAAACATTGAAGAATATTTGTATGTATATACTCTTGCTAGACAAGACTTTCTCACCATGGTAAAACAAACACGCATGTAAATAAATAAAACAGGAAGCTATAAAATAAAATGCTAATAAATTCTACCTTTCCTCCCCGACTTGATTGAAGTATGATGAAAAAGTGAAATTGTATATACTTAAGGTGTACAATATGTTTGCATAAACATATACGTCGTGAAATGATTACCACTATCAAGCCACTAATATGCCTGTCACCTCACAGAGTTCCTTTTTTTTTGGTTATGGTAGTGGTAGTGGTGGTTATATAATAGAATAAAATAATCAGTCTTTTTTTTATTAAAAGATTTTATCTGTATACTTTTAGAGAGAGGAGAAAGAGAGGGAGAGAAACATGGATTGGTGGCCTCTCACGTACCCCCCCAACTGGGGGCCTGGCCCACAACCCAGGCATGTGCCCCGACTGGGAATCAAACCTGTGACCCTTTGGTTCACAGGCCAGTGCGCAATCCACTGAGCCACACCGAGTCAGGGCGATAACCAGCCTTTTAATTCCATCTTGCTTGAGCTGGCCCAGCTCCCATTGCATGTTTGTTAGCAACTTTTACTTATTCCTGCACAACAATATGGTAATCATTAAAGGAATCTAAACTGTAGCCTTATCGAAACAATCCCCCAAGGAGATAAGGAAGGTATATACAAAAATAATTATTGTTTATCCAAAGATTTATAGGAACCTCTTGACAGAGACCAGCAACTGGAGTTTCTTGACCAAAAACACAGACATTTCAGCATTCTCCTTAGACCCTGCTGAAGTCCGGATGTCTGCAGTCTTCAACCACCTTCTGACCTCAAACCCTTCCGGCTTCCCCCTTGGCTGACATAAAAAAAAGAAAAGAAAGCCCGAATTCTGTACTTTGTCAAAATGGTTTTTTAGGATGTTGGTCCACCATCTTCTCAGCTTGCTGGCTCTCCTAATAAAATCACTTTCCTTCTCCCAACCCCTTGTCACTCGACTTACTGGCTGACCCGTGACAAAGAGAGCTTTCTCTCAGCTGCAGGAAGAACCCCTGAGATCTACTCTCTTAGCAAATTTCAACTGTACAATACATTATTATTAAATCCAGTCACCATGTTGTACTTTAAGTCTCCAGAACTTATTCATGACAACTGAAAATGTGTACCCTTTGACCAACATCTCATCCTCCCCACCCTCCCAAACACTAATAATCACCGCTCTGGTCTCTGTTACCATGTGTTCCACTTTTTTAGGTTCCACATGTAAGTGACTTCATGCAGCATCAGTCCTTCTGTACCAGGCTTATTTCACTTCAATTCACTAAACTCAATTATTAAATTTTCTATTTAAATTAAGTTAATTAAAAATATATTAAAATTCTAGATGTTGACAAGAAAAGCAACAAAAAAAAAAAAGCAGAAAAATATGTGAAGGATATGAATACATTGAACACAGAAAAAAAAAATCACAGCCCTGACCGGTGTGGCTCAGCTGGTTGGGCATCATCCCACAAAGTGAAAAGTTCTCCAGTTCAATTGCCAGTTAGGGCACATGCCCAGGTTGCAGGTTCAATTCCCAGTTGGGGCATGTACGAGAGGCAACCAATTGATGTATCTCTCACACATTGATGTTTCTCTCCCTCTCTTTCTTCCTCCCTTCCCCTCTCTCTAAACACAAATTTTTTAAAAACCACAAATGACCCTTATATATATGAAAGAATGTTAAACTTCATTCATAACAAGAGAGGTGCAAATGAAAAGAGCTAGGAGTAACTATTTTTGACCTACCAAATTAGCAAAAGTGTTTTAAAAAGTCATTAATATCCTGGTAACGGCACGAGGGAAAAGTACTCCCATAATTAATGAAAAGAACGCAAACTGATACAGCTTCTATTGAAAGTAACTGGCAATATCTATCTAAATAGCAAATGCACCTACACTTTGATCCAGAAATTCTGCTTTTAGATATTTATTGTACACATTTGCCTACAACCCTTACTGGTGGTTCAGTTGGTTGGGTGTTGTCCTGGAGAGCAAAAGGTCATCAGGTTCAGACCCCAGTCTGAGAGCATGAGAGAGGCAGATGGTCCATGTTTTTCACAACAATGTTTCTCTCCCTTTTTCTGTTTCCCTTCTCCCTAAAAGTAAGTAAATAAAATCTTTTTTAATAAAAG
Source organism: Micronycteris hirsuta (assembly GCA_004026765.1). Taxonomy (NCBI): domain Eukaryota; kingdom Metazoa; phylum Chordata; class Mammalia; order Chiroptera; family Phyllostomidae; genus Micronycteris; species Micronycteris hirsuta. The sequence continues at coordinate 116,645 of PVJI01001837.1, forward strand.
AATATTAACGTGTGCTTGCAAAACGCACAGACCGTCTGCGGAAGGGCACTCGCGCACGTGGCACCAGTGGTTGACTCTGGGCTAAAGGACAAGGGGCCGGAGGGAGAGGGAAGGGGATGGAAGGGAGACTTTCTCTTTATTGTATATTCTCTCATATCATTTTATTTTTATATTGTACACACATTATCTAATTTTTAAAAATAGATTACAATGGAAAGTATGGGGTGAAAATGTTTGCGTGTATTTTAACAAGTATAGAAAAAAAATAGTCGTCCATCCTAACCGTTCCTAACAGTCTTCACCAGGTGGTAGGAAGTGGAAGATCGTAGGTGAGATTTGACGTTTTACTTTTATACTCTGCCATATTGTTTTTTTTCTTTTTTTAAATTGTTTTATTGCTATTCAAGTACTGCCATATTGTTTTGATGTGTTATATTAAGCATATATTGCCCTCTAATTAAAAAAATAATAATAGTAGATTCTTCGACAGAGAAGTGTTTGTACAAAGATGAAAAAAGTATTTGCAGAGTATTTTGTAGGGGGAGCCCCACCTTGGCAGGGAATTTCAAAACCAGATGGGTCTGTAGGCAGCCTTCAATGTAAAGCGTTACTTAGCTCTGTGCGCTATAACTCCAAGTGGGCTGGCCTTGTTGCTCCAACTGGATTACAAGCTCCTTAAGGACAAGAAGTCTGAATTTTGCTTTAAAAAAAATGCCCCTCATTCTTTAGCACAAAAGTACATAAACTTGCCAAAAAAAAGTCGTCTTCTGAATGCAGGGACATCTGTTTTCATAGCTGACATAGTGCAGACTCGGTGTACAGACCTGTAGGGTCACATATTATTGTTCCAACCTTTCCTATCACAAAGAGAAATGTAATACAATTTTCCTGGTAGAGAAAGCTCAGTCAGCAGATTTGGTTTCTGGTTTGGTAAAACAAGAGTTTATTTGTTCAAAGTCACTGGACCAAGAAGGGCCAGCACATTGCCAGGATCTCGATTTACGTAACAGCAGCACAGCTGCAGGTGTGCAACCCGGGACCTTTCTCTGGGCACCCACTTGGGTCTCTAACGAATCATCATTGATTCCTCTGGTACAAATCTTGTACTTAACAGATGTCCACCAAGTAAATGAAAGCTGCACGAACACATAAACATATGCCCAAATGAAAAGATGCCTTTGTCTGCATTTCTTCATCCACCCCCACCCCCTGGGAATAATCTAAGGGAGCGGTGTTCCTACTGCCCTTGAAAAACTCCTTAGACATAGTAGGTACTCAATAAATACCTGATTAACTAATCCTTTAAAGTACTGAAAGTGAAAACAAATGTGGAAAATAAAGTAATAATGGTTAAGTACATGTGGGCATAGTCCTTCGATTGACTATCGCGTAGCCATTGTAAATGTAACTACAATAACTGTATTAACTCAGAAAATAGACATGTTGTTGTTCAGGGGGAAAGCAAAACGCACAATGGTATGCAGGTATGGTAGGTTGTTACCGTGATGGACACAGTGAACCGCCTCTGCCTATATCTGGACTTTCCTGACGTCCCCTGTCACACTGACTCTGGCTTTACCATGAGACTTTCTTTGGACACAGAATGTTTCATTCGTAGAATGAGGCCGTGCGACAGCATCCAGCCCCAGCTGAACCATCAGAAAACTCTGATGGCATGGGGGATCCTAGCTGATAACAGCAAAACAAACGCCCGGTTGACTCTGCCCAAATTGATGACTCACAGAATTCTGAGCAAGTAAAAGTGTTGTAGTTTTAAGCACTGAGTTTTGGGATGGTTTGACATATCTACTTTGCTAAAAATAAATGTGCATGGGTAAAGGAAGGTAGCAGTGTTGTTGACACAGGAAGAAACTCACAGCAATCCTGTGATGAAAGGCAATCAGGAGAAGAGACCTCTTGTCTAGACCCCACCTACCAGAACAGAGACCAGCATATGCTAGAGAGAAAGTTGTACAACAGCAGCAACAACAAAACAAGCACACAAATAAGTACAGAAGTTCTCTTTAGAAGAAAATGTTTTGGAAAAAGATAGTGGTGATGGTAGTACAGTATTGTGAATATAATAAATGTCATTGAAATATATATTTAAAAATGGTTAAAATGGCCTGGCTGGTGTTGTTCAGTGGATTGAGCACCGACCTGTGAACTAATTGAAAGGTCACTGGTTTGATCCCCAGTCAGGGCACCTGCCTGGGTTGCAGGCCAGGTCCCCAGTAGGGGGTGCGCAAGAGGCAACACACACTGATGTTTCTCTCTCTCTCTCCCTCCTTTTCCCCTCTCTAAAATAAATAAATAAATGAATAAATAAAATCTTTTTAAAAATGGTTAAAATGGTAAATCTTATGACATATATATTTTACCACAATTTAAAAACAAATCCAAAAACATATCATCAAAGTCACCCATCACAAACTTTGCCCCGACAAGGGAAATCTTTCTCTAATCTGCAGATGGCTGCTCAGCAGCCATGAGCTACCAGCTTGCATAACGGGCCAATATCAGCTCTGGCTCACTTTGTTTCCAAGTAGCGCTAGGCTGAATGATGCAACCCAATCCTGCCATCCTTTCAAGAGGCATTAGCGTCAGGAGTGGGTGATGGAGCTCACCTTCCTCAAAGTGTTATCAGACAGGGACCCTGGCCCTGTGAGGGTCTGACTAGGGCTAGTTGGTACTGTGTAGGTCCCTTGACTTTGTGTGGTGAAGATTTCATTAACAGGAGTCCATGTGACTGTGAGGATCTGTTTACTAAAGCTGGGGACAGTGACACAGGAAGGGCTTAGCAGAGAAGAAACAACAGGAAAGCCTAGGTTGAGCTGTCTCGGCTCACTGGGAAGTCAGAGAAGAGGGGGCCTTGGAGACAGGTTCAGGGGATCAGCCTGGGACAAGCTGCCAGCTGCCCATTGTCTTAGAGTTTAAGAGACGAGTGCCTTTGGGGAAGGAAGTGGAGAAGAAGAAGGGAAAGGGAATGGTACAGGCTGCTCCCCAGAGGGAGAGCAATTGTGAGCTGCGTCCTTTGCCTTGAGGCCTTTATCTCTTCTTGCAGGTGGGAATTCTAGGGGAGTATTCCAGAAGAATATTCATCAGTTTTCCAGCTATACTCTTTTAGGGTCCTGGTCCCCACTGATTGGTCCGCGGCCGGGCAGGGGGTCTTTAGACATTGCAGCTGGTCCTGGTGTTACCCACCTGGTTTTGCTGCTTTTCTGGGCCTGGAGCTGAAATACAGCTGAGGCCTAGATGTTATCTCCAGGGAGGAAGGTCAGGGGAGTAGAGCTTACCCTGGGGTGAGGTCCTTGTTTTCCCAGTTTTGCCCCCTGCCAGGCAGTCAGGGCTTTCTGCCCTGGTGACCATCTGCACCTGGCTGTAAATTGCTTGGCTATGTGTTCAGCTATGCTTCAATTTCCCTATTCCACTTGTCAAGGAATTTTCCTAGCTTCTCGCTATCCTGTCTCGAAAGTAACCAGACACCAGCTGGTGAGATCCCCACACAGTTCCTCACTCTCCTCCAGGAGGCACCAAGGCTCACTATGCACTTACAACAGCGCCCATGACCAAGAATTGTCTTTAATTTCAAAGCACATTTTCTTGCCTCCTGCAGCAAGATGTGACATTCATGGCCCTGGCCAGGTAGCTCAGTTGTTGGAGCATCCTCCTGCCGTACACCAAGGTTGTGGGTTCCATCTCCTGTCAGGGAACATACAAGAATCAACCATGAGTCCTGGCAGGGTGGGTCAGTTGGTTGGAGCATTGCCCCACATACCAAAAAGTTGCCAGTTAGATTCCCGATCAGGGCACATACCTAGGCTGCGGATTCGATCCAGAGTCGGGGTGCATATGGGAGGCAACCAGCCAATAACTGATTCTCTCTCTCAAATCAATTAAAAACAAAAAACAGCCCTGGCTGTTGTAGCTCAGTGGATTGAGCACCAGCTTGTGAACCAAATGGTGGCAGTTCGATTCCCAGTCGGGGTGCATGCCTGGGTTGCAGGCCAGGTCCCCAGCAAGGGGCACGCAAGAGGCAACCACACATGATGTTTCTCTCCCTCTCTTCTCTTTCCCTTCCCCTCCCTCTAAAAATAAATAAATAAAATCTTAAAAAAAAATATCCTCAGGTGAGGATAAAAAGGAAGTCAACCAATGAAGGTATACATAAGTGGAACAATAAATCATTTCTTCTCTCTCTCTTTCTCCTTTCTTCTAAAATCAGTTTTTAAAAAAGATTCTAGAAGTATAATAATGCCATTCTCTTAAAAAGGAAAAAAAAAAAGTTGTGACCACAGTCATAATCTGGCACTTACCCCTTTGTCTTCTGCTCTATGTCACCCTTGGCTTTAGACAACTCTATGACACTGAACAAAGGTGGCACATCTGGCTGAAACCTCCTGGCAGAGGAAGGGGAGTTTAAAACAGCATCCATGCTCAGTCTCCATGCAAATGAGCCCTTCTGGCAGAGTCCAGCACCAACTTAGCTTCCCCAACCTGTGGGACTCCTCATTGGAATGGTAAGCTAGCCCTCTTACTGAAAATGTATTTGCCCAGTGCATTCCCAGAGATTGTTCCTCCTAAACTTGGATCTGGTGAGACTGACTCATTCCTCCCTTGAGGCACCGATACTCAAAATGAAGCCACAGCAGCCACGGCAAACGGCAAAATCCCTGCCTGGCTGGTGGCTTTCTCTCTTCCTGCCACAGACCTGCCCTGGCCCAGTCCTTGCTGCCTGCCTCAGGTTTCCCCAGTGCCTGTCCAATTCAGCACTAAGGTTTTCCCTTTTTCCTCCCCACACAAGTGAATATTTCTTACTAATTTCCCCACTTGTCATCTTTGTGTGCTGAGTTTAACGTGCCTTTCTGGGAGTTACTTTCCCTCTGCTTCTGGGTCCGGGTAATTGCTCCTTCTAACTCAATTACAGGACCTTTTTTTTTCCCACTTCCTCTTTCCTTTCATTGTTATGCAGAGGGAGGGGAGGCTGCTGAACGGTGGAGGAGAATTGAATTAGGTAGCAGGATATCTCAGCAGCTCTCTTCCTGGTTCCGCCTCTGCCCTTGAGGTCTCACTTCCAGCAAGCCCCACACCCGATCTGCCCTGTCTTTCCACCTGCAAAACCCTGCCACCGAGCCAAGAGTGTGAAAGAAATCAATAACAGTGCCTTGGCTGAGGAGTGAAGGGAGGTTCTGGGAAAATTCAAAGGTTATGGCATTTTAGGAGAGGAAAAAGTTTCCCTCCACCCTCTTAGAGCTCCTGGCTGAGTCTGAAAATTAAACTAGCAAAGACAGAGTAGCTGGAGAAAAACATACAGATTTTATTAAAATTTTACATGTACCTGGGAGCCTTCACAAGGGAAGGAAGACCTGAAGTGGTTGCCAGAGCACTTGTGAGCTGACTAGACAAGCAGTTTGGGCTAGGAATAGTAAATGGTGAAGAAGTGATTAAGAAGATAAGATTTAGTTTAATAAAGTTTGCCTATGAAGTCTTGGCTCCAAATTCCCTGTCCCTGGAGACAAGAATGTCCTTCCTTCTGGTACAGGGCAGGTACTTTCCACACAAGAGTTTTATGACCTGTTTCAGGGACACCAGGGAGGGAGCTCTGATGGACCATCTTGCTTCTGCCACTTTTGAAAATTCCTTCAGCTTTAGATATTTAATATGCCAAGGTGCCATGTTTCAGGGTACCATGTTCCGAATCCCATCAGCACCTTGTCATCACTTAGGTGAATGAGAGATCCTGACATTACAAAATAACAAACTGAAGAGATTACATACAGGAAGAAAACAGTAGTGCTGCGAGCAAGTCTTTTGGTTCAGAAAAATCACTGCTGAGAACATGTATATAAGAATCTCTGTCCTGGAACTATTTTCTCAAATGATTATTCTTATCCTTTCTGGGAGACAGGCACCCCTTTGAAAATCTGATAAATTATATAGAATCATATCTCCAGGAAAATGCACATAAGCATAGAAAACAAACCTTAGGGGCTCACTGCCTCCTTGAATCCTGGGTAAGTGGTGTTAGGAGTAGAGAGCAGCGACCAGCCTTTTCCTTCTTTGTAAATCCCATCTAGAGTACAGTGCAGTTGGGAGAAAGCCTTCATTTGTTTGTTCATTCAACGAGTAACTCTTTGAGAAACTTCCAAGTGTCAGGCCCCACGCTGGGCCACATTGTGAAGCAGAAAGAGGTGAATCAGACACAGTGCCTGCTCCCAGGATGCTCATGGTCTGGCTGGAGAGACCTACAGAGAACAGACAATGAATGTACAGTGATTAGAGAGGCGGCAGGGAGAAGGGTGGGAGCCTGGAGGGGTGGGGGCAGAACTACTTCCCACAGCAGTCAGTTCATATACCTCAGACTACAAAGCAAAGCGGTTTGGAAAAGCCCAGCTATTTTCTGAGGGGCTAGCTGAACTCTGCCTGTCAGAGTTCTCACTCCCACCCCCACCCAGCCCCATCCAGCTTTCCCACCTCCACTGGGATGGAGTCGGTTTTCCCAGCTCTCCCCACAGGCTCCCAAGGGCTATCATAGACTTCACGGTCACCTCCACCCCCACTCATCAGGGGCTGCTGTCAGCTCTGCAGGTAGGCTTTTTAAATAGGCAACCAATCCCCCTTGCATCTCTCTTTTCTTTGCTTAAACCCTATCCGTTTTACTAGTTGAGCTCCAGGGAAACAAGGAGTAACAGAAACAACTAACTTTAAGAAAGTTACAGATTTGCAAGAAAACTGGGGAGACCTGGTATAAGCTGGTCTTGATTCACCGGGCAGAAAGCTGGGCTTGGCTGGGCTGGGCCTCACTGGGCTTCCTCTTACCTCTTCTCAGAGTTCTCCTCCGAGGGGGCCTTAGGGAAAATTTGCTAGCTTCAAGTTTGGGTGTCAGCAATCTTGCTTGTCTGGGTTGGATGCGAGGCTTCATCTGCTTGTCCCAGCTACTTCCCCTGCCACACTTCTGGCCACTGGCTCCTGAGCACCCCTTAGAAGGATCTAGTTGCCTTGCTTCCCCTCTCAGTTCCGTTCTTGCCTCCTAGGGGAGAAAATCTTTTCCCTCTTTGGTGTTAGAGAGCATTCCCCAAGCCTTCTGTCCCAAATCACAGGGGTTTCTCTGACTTAGATGTCTGAAAGTCCTACTGTAACATGCATTTGCTTCATAGACTATTTGATTTATTTTAGAAAATGAGTAAGTTGATAGCTTGTAAAATAAAGTGAAAACTATTTAGAAATTTGTTAAGTGAAGAGAAGAAGTACAAGAAGTGTTTCTATATAAACGTAGGATGGAAGGACCAAGAGATACCTAATATTCTTGAGGTACTGAACATACATGAGGCACTGGCACTCTAAATATTCATGAGATCCTAAATATTCATACCTGAAGTCTCAGTGTTGAGGATGACAACCATTCTGGCCCCATCCACCCCCAAAATATACAAATAAAATCCTTAGCTGATCAGTGGGCTAACTGGTAAACTACCTTGGTGGCCAGGTATACTGATCTGTGTATTTCTTTACCATTAGTGTGTCACCCTCTCCCTTCCCTTTCCCCTTGCTTTTCCCTATGTGTTTTTCCTTGCTTTAATAAAGCTCATGATTTGAGTATTTAACCGGTTTTAGAGCCTTTCAGTTCCATGGCCTCTGAAATACCTGGCTTGGAGAACACCCACTCTCATACCCCTGTTTCTCCAAAACTATTTGGCTGGTTATAACAATGAAGCTCAGTGTGGGCTCCCGTCTGGCAGATATTTTGCCCCCATCTTTTTTCCTTTCCCTCACCCAGTGTCCTCCCCTTGCCAAATTCTTCCCCTGATTATAACAGCCTTGGGCTCTGACTGGTGTAGCTCAGTGGATTGAGCGCAGGCTGCAAACCAAAGGGTTGCCGGTTCGATTCCCAGTCAGGGCACATGCCTGGGTTGCGGGCCAGGTCCCCAGTGGGGGCCATGTGACAGGCAACCATACATTGATGTTTCTCTCCCTCTCTTTCTCCCTCCCTTCCCTTCTGTCTAAAAATAAATAAATAAGCCCGGCTGGTGTAGCTTAGTGGATTGAGCGCGGGCTGGGAACCAGAGGGTCCCGGTTCGATTCCCAGTCGGGGCACATGCCTGGGTTGCGGGCCAGGTCCCCGGTGGGGGCCACGTGAGAGGCAACCATACATTGCTCTTTCTCCCTCCCTTCTCCTCTCTCTGAAAATAAATAAATAAAATCTTTAAAAAAAATAAAAAATAAATAAAAATATATAAATAAAATCTTAAAAAAAAAAACAAAAAACCAAACCAGCCTTAGGGGCTGGCAGGCCAGATTCCCACAGTTAAAACATAAAGCTTATTTTACAAAGGCAAGGCACATGCCCCAAAACTAATTCTCTCAATTTCAGGTGAGCCCTTCACTATTCCTGGGGTTCTTGGGTTTTGTTTGTTTGTTTTTCTTTTCTGAATATTAGGATCTCCCCTGCTGTAAGTTCCTTGAAGGCAGAGTTTGTCCCAGATCCTACCATTCGGGGCTCTAAGACACCAACTGTTTTGTGACTACTGGACTCAGCACTATGTTAAATCATCCATTTTATTTATTCATCTTGATAGTTCAGCCCCTACATCTATCTTATTAATCTAGGACCAAGTCCTACCACCTCTACTAAAATTTTTCTTAAACTTGCTTCTCTTGATCTCTGTCACTACCACCACCCCCTGGTCTAAACCATTCTAACTAGATTTTTAAAAATATTTTGTTTATTTATTTTTAGAGAGAGGGGAAGGCAGGAAGAAAGAGAGGGAGAGACACATCAATGTGTGGTTGCCTCTTGCACGCCGCCAACTGGGGACCTGGCCTGCAACCCAGGCACGTGCCCTGACTGGGAATCAAACCGGCAACCCCTCAGTTCACAGGTTGACATTCAATCTACTGAGTCACACCAGCCCATATTTTTATAGCTAAGAATATGTCATAGCCTCCCTGCTTTCCCTAAAAACTCCTCTAACATTTCTCTACACAGCTGATGGAAGAAGAAAGATAGAAAGAAAGAAAGAAAGAAAGAAAGAAAGAAAGAAAGAAAGAAAGAAAGAAAGAAAGAAAGAACAAGCAAGCCCTGGCTGGTGTGGCTCAATGGATTGAGCACTGGCCTACAGACTGAAAGATTGCCAGTTCAATTTCCGGCCAGAGCACATGCTGGGGTTGCAGGCCAGGTCTGCAGTTAGAGGCAAGTGACAGGACTACGGTCGATATTTCTCTCACACATTTGTGTTTCTCTCCCTCTCTTCCTCCCTCCTTTCTTCTCTCTCTAAAAATAAATAAATAAAATCATTAAAAGAAGAAGAAGAAGAAAAGACAGACTCACCGACCTTATAAATCTGGAACCTTTGAAACCTGGCATATTCAGGCAAATTTCCTGTTCATGGAACAATTACGTCTGTTCTTATTTTTAGAAATAAATTAATTGGCTTTCTACTCTTCCTTTCACACTTGTAGTCAGTTACAAATAACAGAGAACCAACTGAAACCAGCACTAGGGAAGAGTGATGTCATTGGCTCAAACACTTGGGAAGTGTTGCTGATCTGCTGGCTTTTAGGCCTATGTGGACTCAGTTTCAAAAGATGTGCTTTCTCTTTCTTGCTCCTGCTGGTAAGTCTCCTTTTCTCTGTATTTCAGCTTCATTTTCTGACCTGTTCTCTTTATACAATGGAAGGCAGCTCTAGCTTCATTTAATCTTATGTCTGTGGTCACAGAGAAAGAGATCCTTTTCATATACCAATTATAAAGATAACTTTGATTGGCTCAGTTGAGGTCACGGGCTCTTCACTGAACCAATCACACTCATCACTGTGGCCAGGGAAATGGAGATTTCTGATTGGCCTTCCGCAGGGCCAGGTAAAGCAGGGGATTGGAGTTTCCAAAGGGAAAGTGGCGACAGAAACAGCAGAGCTCCAGACATTTTCTGGGGAGGGATTTCACGTGTACCCAACTCCTTCTTGTCTCTGTTCATTGACATGAATGCTCTCCTCTGCCTGGAATGCCTTCGCCACTCTCTTGACTCTCAAATCCTATGTGACTAACTCCTACTTGGACTTTAGGTGTCAGCTTAAATGTCTCCTACCCCGAGAGGTGCCTTCCCTGACCCCACACATTGTTACATCTATATGACTGACATTCTCATAGCAATTTATAATTTTTAAAAAATTATTTTAAATTTGATTTGAGAGTCTGTTTCCCTCAATAGGCTGTAAGTTCCACAATGGCGAGGAACTTAGCTTTGGCTCCCAGTTTTGGCCATGGTTGCATTCCCAGTTCCTAGTTCACTTGCATGTGGTGGGTATTCACCCCCTCATTTGTTCAGGAGGAAAAAGGGGATGATAGGTGCTAAGGACACAGATAAATCAACTGTTCCTATTACTGTACTCAAGAAGCATCAACTTCTGCATATGTATTGGGCCAATGTTTTTCAAACTGCAAGACTCAATGGGAGGTAAAATTAATTCGGTGGATTGCAACTACAATTCTTAAAACATGAAATCAAATAGAATAGAAAATAGAAATGGGCTAGAAAACAGTAGAGTGTATCCCGTGTGTTAGGGGTGTTGTTTCATCACATTTTTATTTCAGCTTATATTATAAAAATGCATACACATACACCACTACGGATTGTAGTGTAAAATGCATGTTCTACTGTTTCAGAGACCCTCCATGAAGCTGCCTGGACTGAAGTGTGTTAAGATAGTATCCTCACTATTCAGAGCAACCCAGAGCTCCAGATATTGAGTCATGTCATCACTGGGAAATAACACCTGGGAAGCTCGTTCAAAGAATCAAAGTGGAAGTGGAGACACAATTTCAGGATGCTGTTGCAGGGTGAACTCTGGATTTCTGTGCTTTGATTGGCTTGTGTTACATCCTCAAGGTCATTTAATTATATGGACAGTCAGGTGTGTTTTTCAATTTGTTTTTTTCACACAACAGATGACTTAGTGGTTTTCAAAGTTGAATACAAAATTTAAAAAATTTTTATTTGTTGCCATGCATGGTTAGGCCATAAATTGCATATTCCTAGAAAACAGTGAATTAACTAAAATCCTGGAGGAATAGCCCGGCTGGTGTAGCTCAGTGGATTGAGTGCGGGCTGGGAACCAGAGGGTCCCGGTTCCATTCCCAGTCGGGGCACATGCCTGGGTTGCGGGCCAGGCCCCCAATGAGGGCCATGTGAGAGGCAGCCATTCATTGCTCTTTCTCCCTCCCTTCTCCTCTCTCTGAAAATAAATAAATAAAATCTTAAAAAAAAAAGTCCTGGAGGAATAGAACTCAGGGGGGCTGGAGGACCGGAGTTAGTGTGGTGATGAAGTCACGGGGGCTATTGTTCTGAACAGATGGTGTTGAGTTCCTTTTTCAGTACTTGCCAGCTGTGTGGATTCAGGTGAAGGGAACGAATACACATTTACTGAAGATGCACTCAGAGCAAGGCCCTGTGTCAACTGTGGGAGGTATAAAAACAAACACTATACCCGTACTCTGTCCCCAAAGAGTTTGCAGTCTGGTAAGACTGAGCTTCCGTTTCCTCATCTGGAAAGCGCACATAATAATAGACCTATTTCATTTGGCTATTAGGAAGATTAAATTAAAAAATTCAGCCTTCCGCCGCAGCCGCCATTGAGGAAGAGCAGCCGTGGCTCTACACTACCCATGGCCGTCGGCCTCAACCAGGGCACAAAGTGACAAAGAACGTGAGCAAGCCGAGGCACAGCCGCCGCCACCGCGGGCGCCTCACCAAGCCCACCAAGTTCGTGCAGGGCATGATCCCAGAAATGTGTGGCTTTGCCCCCTGAGCGGCATGCGATGGAGCTGCTCAAGGTCTCCAAGGACAAGAGGGCCCTGAAATTCATCAAGAAAAGGGTGGGGACACACATTTGTGCCAAGAGGAAGAGAGAGGAGCTGAGCAATGTACTTGCAGCCATGAGGAAGGTAGCAGCCAAGAAGGACTGAGCCCCATGCCCTGTGTGTAATAAAACCTGTTCAGGAAAAAGAAATTCAGATACAAATGGACATGTTCCCTCCTACCATGGGACCCTTGCGTTGGCTGTTCTGATTTTGAAAGCTTTTGCCCTCACTCTTTGCCTCCTCTAATCTCTCAGATGGAAGCAAGCTTTCTCTTCCTTAGGGAAACGTTTGCTCTCCCCTCTCAGTCAATCTCCCCATTATTTACTTTTAGCATCAGCTGTAATTTACAGTTAATCATGTGATGACTTCATTAATGACTTTCTTCCTCTGCAGCATGTGCTGTAGGAATCAGGTTGTTTTGTTCACCTTTCTGTCCCCACCATTTATTTATTCCAGTGCCTGGGACTGTTGCTGAGTGAACCAAGAAGTAAATAATTTGAAGGGTCTGGGAATAATTTTTTTTTTAACCTCCAATGAGTCTGCATATTATTGGAATTTGAGAGTCACTGCCCTGTATGAATTTCTCTGAGTAGCTATTAAGAAGACACTTAAAAAAAAAAAAAAAGACACTTGACAGATACTTGATTTCACTCTGAAAGTGTAGTCTGGGCGGAGAATCCCTGAACCCTCTGACAATGTAACTTTTGATCTTGTAAAAAAAACATTTACCTGCCCCTTGACCATCCTCGGGGATTGAGGCCCAGGGAAGTCATTTCACATTTGGCTCCAGTCCCCACCCATTCGAACTGAGCAATACAGGTTTTCATTGTCTGTACCCATCCCGTACCTACCAGCTTCCCCGTTCATCTGCATAGGGATTTCAAGACTGCTCTAGATCTGTGCGCTCAGCCTGATTCAATATCAAAAGTTAGTGCAAGAAGCCAAACTGCCTTATCTACCCACATTTTGAAATAAAGACTTGATTAAGATGCAGACGCTAAAGAAAGTCAGCTCTTTAGTTTGTGTTTGCTTAAAGAAAAAGAACGCAATAAAGCCCATTTCTTAGCTGAAGGAATTCCCTTTGAAGTTGGAACTTGTTTTGCAAATATAAGGCCTTGTGAGCTGCCTAAGGAGCTGAACCTAGGCTCTCCAATAAAAGTTCAGTAATATGGTGAATTAGGGTAAAATGGCAAACAATGCACTGGCATTAGAGTGTGAGGTATCTCTTCCTCTGACGCCTTTTCTTTTTTTCCTTGAATTTTTTTTCTTTATTGATTATTTTATTTTACTTATTTTTAAAAATTGCTTTATTGTTAAGCTCTGGCTAGTGCAGCTCAGTGGATTGAGCGCGGGCTGGGAACCAAGGGGTCCCGGTTCGATTCCCAGTCAGGGCACATGCCTGGGTCGCAGGCCAGGTCCCCAGTGGAGGCCTTGTGAGAGGCAACCATACATTGCTGTTTCTCTCCCTCTCTTTCTCCCTCCCTTCCCCTCTCTCTAAAAGTAAATAAATACAATCTTAAAAAAAATACTTTATTGTTGTTCAATTACAGTTGTCTGCATTTTCTCCCCTCCCCTCTCTTCTTTATTGATTATTTTAGAGAAAGAGAGAAACATCGATTTGTTATTCCACTTATTTATGTATGCATTCACTGATTCCACTTATTTATGCATTCATTGATTCTTAAATTTTTTTATTGATTGATTTTAAAGAAAGAGAAAGAAACATCAATTTGTTGTTCCACCTATTTATGCACTCATTGGTTGCTTCTTATATGTGCCCTGACTGAAGGGAACCCGCAAACTTGGCGTATAGGGTGATGCTTTAACCAATATAGCTACTCAGCCAGGGCTCCTCTGACATCTTTTTAATGAGTCAGAAAGAAGACGTTTTTAAAATTTTTTTAATTTAATGGTGTGACATCAGTTAATAAAATGATATAGGTCTCACGTGTACAATTCTGTAATACATCATCTGTATACTGTACTGTGTGTTCACCACCCCAAACCACTTTCTGTCACCATTTATACCGTTTTTACCCCCTTCTACTTTTTTCCACCACCAACCCACCCCCAGCCAGGAAATTCTTGATTCAGCTGCTTAAGGTCGAAGATTATTTAAAATGTTAACTGAATGATATTACATAATTTTCCATATTTGTAAAAACAGGTTAAGCCCTGGCTGGTGTAGCTCAGTGGATTGAGCGCGGGCTGGGAGCCAAGGGGTCCCGGTTCGATTCCCAGTCAGGGCACATGCCTGGGTTGTCGGGCCAGGTCCCTGTGAGGGCCATGTGAGACGCAAACATACATTGCTGTTTCTCTCCCTCTCTTTCTCCCTCCCTTCCCCTCTCTAAAAATAAAATAAAAATTAAAAAAAAAAAACAGGTTAAATTGGAGTCTACGGTGGTTTGTCTGAAACAACAAACAGGGCAGTGCCTTTGTTGATAAATTGCTCACATTCCACAAGGCGGAGTCACACCCAAACCCCTTGGGAACCAGGGCTACAATCTTTGATCTACCTAACCCTGCATTCCTGCGCTAATTGGTTTTAAAAGTGCCTGATTTATTATTTTTCTACATCCAACTTATATTTCTTTAGTGAACGACACCATTTCTAGTGGTGCAAGTTAATAGGATTGAAGAGTAATTGCACTTAAAATACAATGTGATCAGCCTTCTTAATTTGCAAGGCTGGTCCCTGAGCCTACTTCCTGTCCTTCTAGGGCCCTTATTGCCACACCCGCTCTCTCACTAGGCTCCACCCCTTCCTCACTTGCTTTTTTGCCTCTCCTTTCTATATATATAAGTGACACATGAATGAGGAGGAGAAGAGTTTGACACACCGAAATATGCCTTTATTAGGATAGTATTATTTTAAGCTTTTTATTTTTAAGAAAAATAAAAGATTCAGAAAGAAACTTTGACATTAACCCTAACCATTTAAAAGAATTTAGATAGAAGACCTGCTCCAGTAGGGGAACAATTGTCATATATACTTATATTTTAATATGTACTAAGTATGGCAGCCAGGGAGGAACCAACAAAGTCCTTTTGTTCGACTCCCCTCTGTGTCACGTCCCATTGTTTCTGGATGGCCTGGCAAGAATTTGTTCACCAAATGTTTGGTCCTTCTCATCTACCTGTGAATTGCCCACCTTCCCTTTGAAGTACAAGCTACTCCCCTTTCTCCTTAGCTCAAGATGGCATATAAGCCTCAACTGTCCCATTTGTCCTGGGGTCCCATAGTCTTACTGAACCTCTGTATGTACATGCATAATTAACTTTGGTTATTTTCTCCTGTTAATCTGGCTCATGTCAACTTGATTATTAGACCGTTCAGAAGAAATATGAGGGTAAAGAGGGGAAACACCTATCCCATATGAGCATCATAAAATTTCAAATAGACTAAAAGAGAAATATCATAGAAATGAATTCTCCTTTCCATTCTTTTTTTTTCTCTCCCTTCCATTCTTGTTTCCCAGCCTGGAAGGAGAGTGGTCTTCTTCCAGGCAACCACTGTTAGTTTCTTATATCTGTCTGATGATAATCTTTGCACATCCAAATGGTAGCATAGCTTACTATTCTGCATCTTGCCTATTTTATTAAATAATATTTTGAAGATTGTTTCATACCAGTGCATGTGGAAATGCCTTATTTTTTTAAGTTATATATCACATGCTTCAGCTAAAATCTGCATCTGTCTGTATGTGAGTACTCCTGTGTGCACTCATTACATGTGTGTAATTGTGTTTTACTACATTTTTCTCCAAAGCCTTATATATCTCTTTGCTTTCCAGGAGCATGTAGTGTCTGGTCCTCCTTGTGTCCCAATGCCTGGCATTCTCCTTCTTTTCAGAATGCCCTCGATATTCCTACAGGCTCCAGCCCTGAAAGTTGTACCTTGGCGTATCTGTACTTTGATCCCTTTCCTAAAACAATATGGCTAAAAATATGTGAGTAAAGCAGAGAAGTTGGTACTTTAAAAGAAAGCCTTCAATTAAAACCAACTGACACATTTGCTGGGATCTGAAGCTAAAGAGTAGAACAAGCATTCCAGCCCTCAAGTGTCTTGCAGCCCACTAGAGAGACAGGCTAGAAAACCAATGATTATCCAACAGAAAGGTAGGAGTCTGTGGTGTATTGGTTTGATATAATTTCAAATCCATTTGTTTATGACAAGTGATTGTTTTAATCCACCTATGGCCAAGGGACATTCAGACTATAAAAACTGAAAGCTTGTGAGGACGGCTCGAGAGTTTTGGTCTGTTTAAGGGGACACTTTGCTGACTTAATAGTTCCCCAGAGTTCTTGAAACAGTTGCTCCTGTTGTGGCCAAGTAGACTGGTTGTTGGTGGTGCGAAACTGTGTAATGGTCTCCAGAGTGATAGCCTTCAGAGAAGCATAGCCTGGCTGCCAACACTGGTGTCTTCATTCCCTAGTAATATGCTCTAGCAACAAGGGACTTTCATTTTGCTCTGGTAGCGGAAAGTCAGCTTACATATGGTTAAGCCATCTCTCCCAAGAAGCCAGACTCGTATAAAATGCTATGCCTGTAAGTTTGGACTTTATTCCTTTTACCTCCCCTTGCCTGTGATTAACCTGTCATTTGTTTGCAGTATGCTATTTCTTTATTTGCCTTATTAAGAGATATATTATTCTATATGCTATTGGTTTTTGAAATTACTATAATTCTGACAGTGAACCTGTGCTAAATAAATTACTGTGGCTCTGTGGATTGAGTGCTGGCCTGCGAAGCAAAGGGTTGTCAGTTCAATTCCCAGTCAGGGCGTATACCTGGGTTGTGCGCCAGGTCCCCAGCAGGGGATGAGTGAGAGGCAACCACACACTGATGTTTCTCTCCTTCTATTTATCCTTCCTCTCTCTAAAAATAAGTAAATAAAATCTTAAAAAAAATACATACATATAAAAAAATGCACCTTGACTCTTCTGACAAACCTATGTGGGTTTCATCAGTCCCAGCAGCTTGGGTATGGTTCCTCAGTATTCCTAGAGAATTTCTTTTTTTTTTAAGTTCATTTTATTTCCTGTGTAATTTTTAAAGGCTTAAAAAAAAAAGATTTTATTTACTTATTTTTAGAGAGAGGAGAAGGAAGAGAGAAAGAGAAGGAGAGAAACATCAATGTGCAGTTGACTCTCACACGCCCCACACTGGGGACCTGGCATGCAACCCAGGCACGTGCCCTGACTGGGAACTGAACCAGTGACTTTTTGGTTTGCAGGCTGGCATTCAAGCTACTGAGCTACACCATCCAGGGCTCCTAGAGAATTTCTTATTCAGCAAGGAATGTTGGTATAAACAGTGCTTGGGAACCTAAGGAGACAATTTCAGTGGGTCGCGAGAAGCAACTGGCAGGCATTTCACCCAATTAGGAGCCTAAAATAGCTGGGTTTCCACTACCTCTGTGACTTTGAGCAAGCCCCTTAACATCTCTGGGTCTCTGTTTCTTGCTATATAATTAATTCATTAAAAAATATTTAATCAGCCCTGGCAGGGCAGCTCAGTTGTTTAGAACGTCATTCTCTTACACTAAGGTTGCAGGTTCAATCCGTGGTCAGGGCACATACAAGAATCAACCAATGAATGCATAAATAAGTGGAACAATAAATTGATGTCTCTCTCCCTCCCTTCCTCTCTCTCTAAAATCAATCAATAAATTCAAAAAATATTTAATAAGCATCTATTGTATGTTAGGCACACATCTTGGTCCTGGGGAGACAGTAGATAAAAGAGAGAAATGTGAAAAGACCAGATAATTTTACTCCAAATGTCCTATCTAAAGCCAGAATTTTATATTTCTAAGTGATATTATTGATAATCAGGCATTTGTGAAAATATTTTTCTTGCCTGGAAAAAAGACAGAAATCCACGCCTCTTTGCCTTTCCCTCTCTCCAATGTCACTGCCCCTCCTTATTTGTTCCCCAAGTTTTTTTTTCTCCCCAAGTTTTCTTTTCTATTGCAGAGTTTATCTTTCTTCAAGTGGCTAGTGCTTACTCTTCTACCTTCCCCTCTGCCCTTTGTCTCTGCCTTTCCCTTTCTCCTTCCTCTCATGTGTGGTGGCCCTGGTGTGTGTGGCCTTTTTGTGCTGGTCTTTGAAGACAGTTGGAAGGGGGGGGGAAGAGAGAGGCAGCATGCCAATAGCTGTGGGCAGGACAGGATGTTTGAGGCTTTGTTGGCTCTCTCTGATACTGGAGACCAGCATCCAAGTCTTCTCCTTCAGAATCTGGGGATGATAACTAACTTGTTCTCTGGCTTTGTGCAAGTCTTTTCACTCTTAAGGGTTTCAATTTTTCTTTGTGTAAGTTGAGTGGGCTGTACAATGTGATTCCTAAGTCTCCAAACTCCAAGCTCTAAAATTCTAAGAAAAAAGCTCTCAAATACTGTTGGCAAGAGTATAAAGTGTCCATCCTGTATAGAGGGTAATTTGATAATATTCTTTAAAATTACAAATATCTTTCTATAACTGTTGACCCAGTAATTCTATTCTACGGATTTATTTTTGTTTTTTAAAAAACAGTTTATTTATTTGTTTTCAAAGAGAGGGGAAGGGAAGGAGAAAGAGAGGGAGAGAAACATCAGTGTGCAGTTGCCTCTCACATGGTCCCCACTGGGGACCTGGCCTGCAACCCAGGCATGTGCCCTGACTGAGAATTGAACCAGAGACCCTTTGGTTTGCAGCCCCTGCTCAATCCACTGAGCTACACCAGCCAGGCTCTATGAATTTATTTTGTAGTTAGATTTGCGTATGTGCCAAATGATATAAATTCAAGGTTTTTCATTGCAGTGGTGTTTATATATCAAAAGATTGGAAACATTCTAAATATTTATCAATAAGGGGCCAGATAAATAAATTATAGTGTATCTTTACAGTGAAACATTACATAGCCATGAAATAGAATACAGACAACAATGAAATACTATTTGACAAAGAATGAACAAAGTACTGTCACATGCAGTAGTGTAAGAATATCCAATGCAGAAGAAATGTAGAGCAAATGAAACTAAACACAAAAAGAGCATACACTGTATGAATCTATTTAATTGAAGTTTAAAAACAAGAAAAGGGATTTCCGCTTCCGGTTCTATGGGACATTTGGGCTGTAATGATGATCAGAGACATCCTGCTCTTCTGGACGCTGCTGAGGAACTTCCAAGCGGTGCTAAGTTTTAAGCTGAAAAAGAAGGACATACAAGACTTTGGGGAGGAATCCAGGGAGCCTAGCACAGGTGGCAACATCTGGGAGTTCTGGAACCTCAGTTACTTCTCAATCTTCATCGCCCTGTGGAATGTTTTCATGATGTTCTGCATGATCGTGCTACTTGGCTTTCACTAGAAAAACGTTTCTGGCTATTTCTTGCTTTATTTTTAATAATCGTCGCTTTGGTTTGAATTGTACAGATTTTTAGAAATCATTTATTTCTGAGAATCTGAAGCAGAGAGGTTGGCTTTTAAGTTTGATGCAGCCTCTTTATTGGACTCTGTGAATAACAAAGTTCATTGTTGCTGGATCTGCATCCAAGTTCCTTCTCTGTCACAATAGGTTCTGCTTGGCCACTCAGTGTAGCTGTCACCCCCAGGCCTTTAAGGATGAAATATTACTGGTTCCCATGGAAGAGAGGTGTAGAACAGTTGGCAGGGGCAGGTAGGTGTCTTACGGGAAATCTTGCCTGGCTTTGAAAGCACTCTGTTAAGGAGCCATTAATTGTACAATTAAACAAACAAACAAACAAACAAACAAACAAACAGCAAAACAAGAAAAGGGAATCTCTGCTGTTAGAATCTGGGATAGTGGTTACCCCTGGGGGCAGGGCAGTGACTGAAAGGGGTCACAAATGGATTCTGAGATGTTCATCATGTTCTTTATTGATTTAAGAACTGGTTACACAGCTGTGTTTAATATGTGAAAAATTATGGTTTGCAGTTTTTCGTATGTATTCTATACACTGATAAAAATTTTAAAAGAATACAGAGAATCTGTATCCATTTATTTAAAATAACCTGATATATATTTTGTGGGAAAAAAAGTATAAATCAAGCACTTTCATTTGTGTGAAAAAAAAAAGGGGGGGCTATATATTTGTATTTGCTTATATATACATACAATACTTCTGAAAGGATACTCAAGGAAATGACCAGCCCTGGCTGGTATGTTTTGGTTGGTTGGAGCATCGTCCCAAGACCAAAGAGTTGAGGGTTCAATTCCCAGTCAGGGTACATGCCTAGGTTGGAGGGTTGGATTCCCCAGTCTGGGTGTGTACCGGGGGCAACCAATTGATGCTTCTCTCTTGCATCAAAAATCAATGAAAAAAAAAATGTTCCCAGGTGAGGATAAAAAAGAAAAGAAAAGAAAAGAAATGACAACACTGGTCGTCTATAAGGAGAGCTTCCTAGCTGTCTGGGAGAGATACTTTATTGCATATTTGGTTATACATTTTGGATTCCAAACCATGTGAATATATTACTTATATAATGAAATGAAAGCACTCAAATTTTAAGAAGAAAAATTAAAAAATTCTGTGAGTCTAGGAAATAGTCAGAAGTACTTGGAAAATAGGGGAAGAACACCAAAAGAGTATATGTTGAAAGTACAGCTCAGAACTCCAGAATAGGGAAGTGGAGTCATGGAGAACAATGAATCTTCTAAAACTGGAGCGTTGGAACTCTCTTTTTATGTTCACAACTTTAGCCATGATTTAAAAATTCATCACAAATTGGTTTTTTTATTTTAAAATACTGCATTTATTAGATTAAAAGAATAAGTACTGCTTATGATAAGTAAGATAATTTAAAGATAAGTAAGAAAAAGAACTCCCTTCCACCCACACCCTCCTCTTTTAGCTCTTTGAGGTATCCAGTGTGATCAGCCTAGTGTAAATTCTTCCATCCCTTTCTCTATAGTCATCAATATACTAACAGGATCATACCACTCTTTATCACTCTAAAAAGTGCATTTTCCACATTAGCATATATCATGGACATGCCTCTGGGTCAATACAAATAGGTCTAACTCATTTTCATCATTGCATAATATTCCACAGTGTGGAGGACATACAGTTGATTCATGGATTCCATTTCCTATAGATAATCAGGTTGTTTCCAGTTTGCTTGTGTTTGTTTTACACTACAAACAATGGAATAAGCATATGTATTAGTTTCCCTTGGCTACTTTAACAAATTACTGCAAGCTGAGTGGCTTAAAACAACAGAAATTTATTCTCTTACAGTTCTGGAGTCTAGAAGTCTGAAATCAAGGTGCCCTTCCTTCTAGAGGCTCTGAGGGAGAATCCCTTCTCTGTCCCTGTCCCAGCTCCTGGCAGCTGCCAGCAATCCTTGGCATTCTTGGCTTGGATATGCGTCACTCCCGCCTCCACCACATTCCTCCTATCTTCATCTGTGTCTCCGTATCTCAAATCTCCCGCTGCCTTTCTCTTAAAAGGACACCTGTGATTGGATGTATGGCCCACCCTAAATCTAGGATGATCTCATATCAAGATTCTTAATTACATCTGTAAAGATACCATTTCCAAATAAGGCTGTATGTTCTCAGGTGCCAGGCCGACAAGCCTTTGGAGGACCAACATTACACTCATTATGGTATCATTGCGTATATCCTTCCAAATGACAATTTCTATAGTTTTTTTCTTTTCTTTTTAATTTTTGTTGATGAGAAAGAGAGAGAGAGAGAGAGACATGGACTTGTTCCACTTATTTTTGTATTCATTGGTTGCTTCCTGTATGTGCCCTGACCAAGGATTGAACCCGCAAACTTGGTGTATCAGGATGACAAGTTGGTGTATTTTTGGTCAATGACTAGATACGTGTATTTTAAATTTTAATAGATATTTCCTGAGTTTGTGGCAATTTACATTCTCATCGCCTATATATCAGGGTTTGTTTCCACATGTATCATTGATTGCTTTTGTTAATGTTTGACAATCTAATGAGCAAAAATATTCCATGACTATTAGTGAAATAAACATATTTTTAATTTGGATTTTATCTTCCATTAATTGCCTGCTAGTATACTTTGCCCATATTTTTAAAACATTGAGCTATCTGGCTTTAAAAAGTCCATTTATAGAAATTCTTTTATGTTAAGATACAATGTGTTTGCCATATGTTTTGTTGAGTTCTATTCCATCTATTGTTTTTTATTTTTTTAAACTTGTCATTATGATGTCATGCAAAACTTTAAAAATATTTAGAGACAAATGTTTTCATTTTTTCTTTAATGATTCTGGGCTTCCTGTCTTCCTTAAAGTTCCCCCTTATTAAAGTGATATTACTATTCTTTAAAAATTTTCCTTTAGCCTTGACTGGTGTGGCTCGGAGGGATGGGCGTCTTTCCATAAACGGAAGGGTTCCCAGTGCCCCTCCAGTTGGGCACGTGCCTGGGTTGCTGTTCGGTCCAGCGGTTGGGGGCGTGTGGGAGAGGCAACGGATGGACGTTTCTGTCTAGCATTGACGGTTCTCTCCCTCCCTTTTTCCCTGCCTTCCCTTCGCTCTAAAAATAAATAAACTCTTTGAAACATTTTCCCTCAAAATTTTTGATTTGTGTATTTTATATCTTTAATTCTTCTGGAATTTATGTGTATATTTTATATTTTTAATTCTGGGATTTTTGAATATGGCATGGTTCTCTTTTTACTTATTATGGTTATATTCAATTAAACCAAGATCATTTATCAAACAAATTATTCCTTTATCACTGGTTTGTTTGCCACCTTTGCTTTATATTAGGTTCTATACTTAAAGATTCTATCCCGAACTACTCAAATATTTGCCTGAGCGATTATAGTAGTAAGTTACAATAACTTTTCAAATGGTAGCTTTACAATAAGATACAATTTTGGTTTTCAGTAAGTGAAATTTGAGTGTGCCACTAAGAGGGTCATGAAATTTCCTGGTTGAGGTAAAAAATAACAGGAGATAAGGTATGAAAAAAGGGCTGGGTAAACCATAGCGCTCTGCAGCAAATGTTAGCTGTTGTTACTCCAAAAATAACCATATAGAAAATGCATCTTGGACTTGGAAGGCTGTACTTTTTCTTTTATGACCGTTTACAGTGCAGGGAATGAAGGGCCAGTTGTGGGGCTGCTGACTTAGCGTTCTCATCCCCAGAACCAGAGTGACAGAGGGGAAGGGGTAAAAACAAAGTGCTGCCTGCGCTCAGGAACCGACGAGTCTGTTCAAAGTCGCAGAACGGAATTAGGGAGAGGAACTGCGAAGAGGCGGCCAGCAAGGAAACCCAGGAACAGAGGGGTCTCTCGGGAAGAGGCTGCGAAGGCCGGGCCAGGTGGTGGGGTCGCTCCTGAAAGCGGCTCGCTGGGCATTCCCGGTCCCGTGGTCCTCGAGCGGCAGCACACTGTTGCAGAACCACCACGCAGCAGCGGCGCTGCCGGACGGGCAGCGGGAGAGGACTAGGGGGCAGAGTCGCCTTTCTGCCAGCTCCGCCTGGCCTGTCCTGTTGGTCTGCGGCAGCCGCTGCAGGGTCGAGGATTGGCCTGAGTCGCGCGCGGGGCGGGCTGACGGCTGAAGGGAGGCCGGCGCGGTAGTCGCGCGCCCCCGCGCGCGCGCGCACGCGCAGGCGCGACCACAGAGGCGACGCGCGCGTACTCCGTCGGTCGGTGCGGCGGTGGCGGTGGCTGCGGCGGCGGCGGGATGGTGAATCGCGGAGCTGGGCAGGCGGGAGGTGACTGAGAGCGGCGGGATGGGGGCGCCGCAGCTGGGCGGTCGCGGTGGTCTGGGCTGCTGACCGCGCACCCGGAGCTTGGAGCCGCCGGCGGCGGCGGCAGCGGAGCGCCAGGCAGGTGAGTGTGGCGGAGCGAGACCCGGATATGCGGCGCGGCTGAGGGGCGGCGCGGTCGCGGCAGCCTGCTGAGGTGCCCCCGAGCGGGCCGGCGGCGCGCTCTGGCTGGCCACATCCCGGGGTGCCAGCGACTTCGTTGCCCGCGCCGCACTTCCTCCCGGCTGGGCGGACTCCCACCCGCCGGCCCGCGGGTGCGCCGAGCTCGACTGCGGCCCTCCTGGTTTCTCCAAGGTGAGCAGCGCTCCCCGGCCTCCGGCGGCAGAGACGCGGCGGGGCGACCCGGCCGCCCGCGCGGTGGCTCGCGTTCCTGAGGGGTCCTCTGTGGGGAGGTGTCCTTGCCCGCTGCGTCTGGGCTGTCAGCCTCGGCGCTTCCCCGCTCTCGGGTGCCGTTTTGCGCAGAAGTGTCTTTTAGGGGCGGGCATCCTGGACTGTTGGGGTATGGTGGTGGTTTCAAATCCTACCGCTGCCACTGACCAGCCCTGGGGCCTTGGGCCAAAGTCCTGATTTGTTCATGGGAATAATAATACGAACTTCACAGGCTCGTGAGGGTAGGATAGGGAGGTGTGCAAGACCGAACAGCAAGTGATCGGTAAATAAATGGTAGATCGCCTTGTCAGCTATTGCTAATTCCTGGCTGCGCGTGGACGTTTGGGGGGCACATTATTTCCGAACTGCGCTGGTGTTGCCATAACCTCCAGTGAAATTGCTTAGTATTGGCGTGGCAGTAGAGAGAGTCCCGGAGTCCCATCCTAGAATCCTGTAGTCTCTTGCTTCAGTTGCCTGGGAATATCTGTGTCATGGACCAAGTGAATTGTTGCTGAAATAAAACCCGGCGAATTTAGGCTTTGCCTAGTATGGAAGATGGTAGGACACCAACTTGGAGTGTTTTGCCGTTTAAATAATCTTAAGTGACACTTAAACTCTGTCACTTGTTACAGAGTGTAAACACACGAGGAATATGGAAACAGACTCCTTTTTCTGCATTGCTACATCCGAAGGGAGTGACAAGTGCTTTTGTAAACATTATTGTGGGCAGTGTTACTGTCTGGTGAAGTCATCGTAATTAAATTAGATGAGTACTTATTTTGAAGCACTGAATGGATGTTTGGAAATATGATTCCTAATTAAATCATCTCCAGCGAGTCAGAATTCTCAGCAGTTCATTAATCATGTGGGGATTTTCATGTTATGCACTAAGATTTTTATGGTAAGAGCAGAACTGGTGAAGTCGTGATGTACCATAGGAGGTGTTCAGGATAAAGATCTTAACCTAGTTTCAGGAGGTAAGTGTGCAACTTACGCTTTAAAACTAGAAGTTCATTCACTAAAGCAAAAATGACTAAAAACAAAAAAACCTTATTTTACACCGCTTGGTTCACACTCTGATGAGGGTCTTTTCTCTTCAGGTTGTTCTTTAGAAGTGGAGAAAATCCAGTTGGGTTTTGATTTACTGCCATTTTGCGCCTCTTGCCTGTATTTCCTGCTCTTCCTAGCTCATTCATAAAGGCTTTTGATAGAACTTGCTTTGTGAATGTGGACAAAATACATGGAAAATAATTTAAAATGAACCTTGTAATTTAAATTATATTCTTCTTTGTAGCCTGATTATGTTTTCCTAAATTACTATCTTCCCTGTCGTCGCACTTTAAACTGATGAACCCAGCCGTAGAAGCACTGTTAGCTACTGTGGAAAGGCTAGGGGTCGGAAGTCATGTACTGGTTCTAGGCCTGGATGCCAGTCCCAAATGTCTGGGGCTTTGGGGATGTCAGTCAGTCTTTCTGGGCCTCCTTTTATTTTTAATGGAATTTGACTGTGAGTGTCACCAGCAGGTTGGGAGGGTGGTGGTGGACTAGAGAGGTGTATAATACAGAGTAGGGCAAAAGTAGGTTTACAGTTGTTTTTATAGAAAACAATGCAATAATAATATGAGTAAACGCTTGTTTCGTGTACTGACAACTGTAAACCTACTTTTGCCCCACCTTGTATAAAAGATATTCCAAGATGTACTTTCCTTTGTCTTCACTCTCTTTGTCTTTTGTTGACTTCCTTCTCTTCCTGAATTCAACATTCTGATGCCTCAGGGTTTTCAGGTCTGCCCCTCTATATTTGCTACCTGTACTCTTTCTGGATGATCCTGTTGTGCATGCCCTGTGGTTTAATTACTATCCATTGTACTGTCGACTCTCAGATTTTTATGTTAGGTTCTGAACTTCAGATTTCTTCTACTTGCGTACATGATATCTTTACTTATTTTGTCTGTAGGCATCTAGAACTTAACATGTTCAAAGTAGAGCTCTTGATTTCCATTCCTCAACCCATTCTTTTCCCTGCAGTCTCCATTTCATACGAGCTGCCCTTTGCCCCTCTCCTTCACCCTGCTTAAGTGAAAAGTCTGGTGTCCGTTCTTAATTCATTCTTTTGCGTCACTCCTCCTCCACCCCACAAATAAGCAGCAAAAGCTGTCAATTTTACCTTTAAAATATATCCTGAATATTTTTACTTTAGTTTGTTTTTATTGCCACCACCCCAGTTCTTCCTAGAAAGTAGCTGCCTAACTGGTCTCTTTGCCTCTCATCTTGCTCTCTTACAGTTCATTTTCAGACAGCAATCAGAGTGATCTTTGCTTACTTTCCTGCTCTAGCAGCTTCTTATTACAAGTAATCCAGACTCTTTACCTGCATTATTAGCTAATTATTGCACTTATTTTTTGTTACTTGTTTATGATCTTTTCCTCTGACATACTATAAGTTATCTGATGGCAGCGACCTTGCCTGTCTTCCTCTTATTCTCAATAACTAGAATAGTGATTGGAACATTTAACTAATGCTGAATGAATGAATGTGTGAATGAAATAAGTTATAAAATATTCTGATTCCAAGTATAACATGTACTAAACACACTTTACACTTTTTTGGTCCCAGATTTGGGCAAATGAGGAGGTAATCAGAGGGCCAAGAGTTACTGTTAGACATCCTTTTTCCTTCAGTCTTCATTATTAACATCCTGTACTTCCTAAAAAGGTTAACTAAGTATTTAAATCTTAAGCTACTGATAACAAAACAAGTGTGTATTTCTTCATTGTATACTGGATCATTAGTATTTTTACAAATAAGGAACCAAACAAACTTTTCAGCTTTGTATAGTTTTTTTGATTTGATGAATTTTGGTCTTAACTGGAGGGGATTGGTTCTAGAATGTGGTAGTTTGATCTGTAATAACATTGTATAACAAATCCTGAAGGGTAGCAGTTGGAATTTTTAGAGAGTAGATGTTTATTATTTCAATTACACTATTTAAAAAAAAAACACCTGAGACTTTCCTTCCCCCACCTCTTGCAAATACGTGTACATATGTATATATCCTCTGAACCATTTTTAAGAAAAAGATTTTATTTATTTATTTTTAGACAGAGGGGAAGGGAGGGAGAAAGAGAGGGAGAGAAACATTGATCAGTTGCCTCTCGCAGGCCCCAAACAAGGAACCTGGCCCCCACCCCAGGCATGTGCTGTGACCAGAATCAAACTGGCGACCTTTCACTTGGAGGGATGACACCCAACCCACTGAGCCACGCAGGTCAGGGCTCCTCTGAACCATTTGATTTGAAGTTATTAGCTTACCATTTCTTGGGGATAAATCCCTATTATTTGGTTTCTATTAACTGCTCATTTGACAGCTTTGTCATGTTGTAGAAAGAGGCAAATAAGTTAGGATTCTTTCTCCCTGCCTAAGTCTAGACCTGAAAACTATCTAACAGTATGTGAACAAAGAAGAGTATGGAAAAATTAGAAGTGTACGATTGTCAAAGTAGAAATATAGGAAAAATATGTGTTGGAGGAGGAAATCCTAGACTAGAAGAATAATACTGACTGAACACTTAGCAGAAAAGAAGGCAGACGGGAAAATCCAGATTTTGAGGCTTGAGTGAGACAACTTCTTTCTTACTCCTCTTACTTCTCACCCCCTCCCCTAATTTTTTTGTATTGTTGACACTGTTACAGATGTCCCCCAATTTCCCCCTCCCCGAAGTTTGATATTTGGATATTTTCCCCTCTGTCCCCTCTCCATTCACTGATGTGTATGGGTTATTTTTCTAAGGAGTGTCTATGAGCCTGTAGTAGTCCAGTGTCAACTATAACACATTGTGGGAGAGGAAACTATCCTTTTCTTGAAGAGGCCTTTTTATTGTATTTTCTCATAATTAAAGTCTGTCTTCATGGGTTTTTCTGCCATTGGGTCCCTTTAAGAGTGGCTTCAAACCGATGCACTTCCTTTTTAAGTTGTTTCCCAAATATTCTGTGGTAGCTTTTATTTTATTTTCAGGTGAAATAATTCTGAGTCACAAGCCTTTAGTTAAGAGAGGGAAAATGAAAGGGACTAAATGTATGATTGCGTATATACTGTATTGTGTGTCAGCTGTTAGTTGCCCTGATAAAACAGATTGCATATTTCTCATTTAGACTTTTTTCTGTATTAATAGACATAATTCTTTTTAGATGACTAAAGAGAATTTAATAAAAAGATATTTCTACAAGGGGAATGACTTGAATTTAAAAAATTTTACATATACAGGAAATTCACTTTTTTCATATACAGTCCTATGAATTTTGACACATGCATAGGTTCTTGTAATCATCACAACTAACAGCATACAGAACAATTCCAGTACCCTAAAGAATTCTCCTATGTTACCCCTTTGCAGTCACCTCCCTCCAGTTGACCTTAGTTGTTTTTTAAAGAGAAAGTTTCTCATGTATGGACTATGTCAGAACAAGAATGAGTGGATAATTGATCAACCTAATTGTTTTTCTTTTAGAAATATAAGTGAGAGAATTCCAATCTTCAACATAAAGGGTTTACGTGCAATAAAGTACTTAACCTTGTAGATGGAGGAATGTTTATAAAGGCATTAAGTTAAAAAAAATATTTTTAAGCCATGGCTGGTGTAGCTCAGTGGATTGAGTGCCAGCCTGCAAACCAAAAAATACATCTTAAAAATATTTTATTTATTTATTATTTTTTAGAGAGAGGGGAAGGAGGGGAGGAAGGGAGAGAAACATTGATGTGTGAGAGAAACATTGCCTCTTGCATACCCAAACCAGGGGCTTGGCCTGTAACCAAGGCGTGTGCCCTGACTGGGAATCGACTATGCAGGACGATGCCCAACCCACTGAGCCACACTGGTCAGGGTGTTAAAAAAATTGTATAATTTTTGGAGCCTGTCAAGTGATGCAAACCTCACAATATCAGGTTATAATAGGGACCGTCTAACAAAGAAATTTGGGAGCTAAGTCTGTGATAAAATTATAATAGACATCATCACATGTTCTCTCATCTCTGTAATAAACCCAGAATTCCCATCTACTGCTATCATGGGGTAAAGTAAAGATTAATTTTGCAAAGGATTATGTTATGAAGTCTTAGCTTTTCTCCCTGGTCTGTCTTTACTAGTCTATCTGTTTTATTCCAGCACTTAGAATTTTAGTTATTCAACTTTACTAGGAGAGGGAGGATATGTTACCTGCATAAGTATAAAGCTAAAGTATGTTGTAAATGTAGCCTTTCATGATCCTTTTAACTTGGTTCTAGCCTAAAGAATTTAATGTAGAAATTCCATCATTTTGTCAGAAAATTCACAGATCCTACCCCTGAAAAATCCTGGCTTCAGGATTTATATATCTTTGCCCCACCGCTTTACTAAGAACGTCTGTCTCCTTATTTCCCCGAATATTTAAAGCAAATCACCTGAGGTTATTATTAGTTCACCCTTTAACTGCAAGTGTTTACTGCTGAAATAATGTTAATATGCACAGTTGCCTATATCCTGGTATTGCTAGAGTCAGGTCTGCAGCTCAGAAGTCCTGGAGGAACTGCCACGTTGCTGACCCTGTCGTTTGTCATCCTTTGGTGCTCTGGCCTCTTGGGAGACCACCAAGCAAATGCTCATTTGCCTTCAAGGGAAATGTGATCCTGAGGATTATGTGGATTAAAAGAAATCCTTGGGTAATCCAGAAGCTTTATTTAAACTGCAGTTTACAACCACATTCTTGACCATAGTTTTTCTTGCATTTCTAATAACTAATTTATAATTACTGATTTATCTATCTCCTTTTACTATTTAGAAGTAATGGCAGTCGTGAAGTAGTGAAAAGATGGGAGGGGTCAAAGAATTTAGATAATCATCAGGCATTGCCCCACATAATTTGGTGTTGACTGGGTGGTTTAACCACAATGCTTACTAGACCTTGAAGACCTGAATTCCATGAATTCCTTACCTGCTGAGCCACTGGAAGAAATTTGCAGTGACTGTCAACAAGAGGTCATACTCCATTTTGAGACATTTGCACTTTACTACCTGAAATGATTGAGCTTTTGCAATTTAAATAGTGAGATTTCAATTGTCATAGTTTTAAGTTTAATGCAATTTGAACTTGTATTTAATGTTTATTTAATAATTCAACCTATTGATAATTTTCATAGGAATTAACTGAAGACCTGCTATTTGAAATACAGATGCTCAGTTTTTGTAGCCAGGCCACTACTTCCAAGTTACATGTAGTTACAGAGTAATTACTTTCTTTTAAGTAGGTGAAATATGATTATTTCAAATTGTTTACTCTTGCCCTGACTGATGTGGCTCAGTGGATTGAGCACCCGCCTGCATGCAGACTGAAAGGTTGCTGGTTTGGTTACCATCAGGACACATACCTGGGTTGCGGGTTGGGTCTCTGGTTGGGGCGTGTTTAACAACTGATCAGCAGTAATGTTTCTCTCCCTCTCTTTCTCCTTCTTTTCCTCTCTCTCTAAAAATAAATAAGTAAAATCTTTAAAAAGCAAAAAGAAACTGATAAAAATAATCTTAGTAATATATTAAAAAATAAAATTGTTTATTCTTGAACTACTGATTTAGTGTAGGTCCTGTATTTGTGTTACATGCCATTGTGTAGGCTCCTGCTCCTGACGACCCTATAAATGAGTGATGTCCCCAATGTCCAGTCCTCAGCAGCCCTGCTCAGCCCCTCAAGCTTATGGCTTCTTTTATGGAATCAGTCCATCTCATATTTGGTGTTATTTTTTCCTGCTGCCTTTTATTTTCCCCAGCATTATGTTTTTTCCAGAGAACTTTGCCTTCTCATGATGTGCCTAAAGTAGGACAGCTTCAGTTTTGTCATTTTTGCCTCCAGTGATGTTTCAGGCTTAATTTATTCTAGGATCCACCTGTATTCTGTTCCCCCCACTTTGGTGGTCCAGGGTATGTGTATGTCTTTCCTCTAACATCAGTGTCTTGTATTTAGTTACTATTAAAATCACTGTTTTCCTCTAGCTTTATAAATCATTACAAATTTCTGCTATTATGTTATCTGAACAAAAATTGTAATTTGTGGGGTAAAACTTATCTTTGCAGTTGTATATTTTCAAGTTAGGTTCTTTATTTATCAGCTATATAGATGTCATTCCCCTTAACTAAGATTCACTATAGTTAATTTTGTTGGAGGGTGTCCTGAGGAGAAACAGCTGGAATTCTCTTAACATGCTTGTTTTTTATACTGTGCGTGTAAGTAGCATCATCCATAGGAGTAGATGGCTGTTGGTTTTGGACAAGGTTTGATCACTTGAAATTATTTCATTTTTGTTCTTTTGATGGCTGTGGAGATTTCACCTTATCATTGGAAATTATTAGTTTTTAAAAATCTTGATATACTTTAAAAAGGTTTTATTTATTGGTTTGAGAGAGAAACATTGATGTGTTGTTCCACTTAATTATGCATTCATTCGTTGGTTCTTGTATGTGCCCTGACTTGGGATCGAACCTGCAACCATGGCTTATTAGGACAATGCTCTAACCAACTGAGCTAACCAGCCATGGCTATCTTGATGTACATCACCCACCATTTCATTGCTTATATTTTTCCTAACTAACTGAGAGGCTTTTGCATTGTAGGTCCTCATTCTTTCTACAAGGACTATTTGTATATGTTTATATAAAATTTTTTTAGAGAGCTATATATGCTATACCAGCCATGACAATTATTTTACCTTTAATTTATGAAGAGTTCTCCTTGAGTCCTAGACAGTTATTTTTTAATCAGTGATTTCTTTAATTCTGTGTATTTGCACCTGTTTCCTTTTATGTTGTTTTGTCATTTAAAGCTGTCATTATTGCCTGTTAGGAAAACTGTGTGGTATACTGTATGTAATTACACTATTATTTATTTAATTTTAGAGGGAAATGTGAGAGAAAGAGTGGGAGAGAAACATCAAATGTGTGGTTGCCTCTTGTGCACCCCCTACTGGGGACCTGGCCCTCAACCCATGTATGTGTCCTGACTGAGAATTGAAGCAGCAACCCCTTGCTTGGCAGGCTGGCACTCAATCCAATGGGCCACACCAGCCAGGGCCTGAAGGTTTTAATGATATTGTCATTTCAAAGATGAGGAAACTGAAGCTTTGGAAAGTAACGTGCCAAGTGGAGACACTTCGATGTGAGATAGACATATCGATTGATTGCCTCTGATATGCACCCAGACCAGGGGATCAAACTGGCAACCTAGGTATGTGCCCTGAACTGGAATCCAACTGGCAACCTTTCGATTACCGGAGGATGCTCTAACCAGCTGAGCCACAGTGGCCAGGGCTTGCACAACAGCCAGGGCTGGCACCCAACTTTTAAGTGGGAGTCGGGTTTCAAACTCAGGTCTGTCTGACTCTAGAATTTATGCTTTTAATGATTGTCTCATGCAGTTTTTTGATTTTTTGGGTCTTTTAAAGGGAGGTTTAATGAGACTACATAAGTTTAAAGTGTTATGTTTTTTAGTATAATAATCACCATCTTCATTTCAGTACCTGTATATTTGGAACATGAAGCAATTTTCCTGTCATTTAACCATTAACTTTCTCTCACTATTCTTAACCAAGTTTATATGGCTATAGTCCAGATTTGTGGGTAAGAATTAAACAATGAATTAATTATTTGATGTAGTATGCTTTTGTTTTGAATATACAATAAGGATTTCCTTTTGCCTTGGCTTTACGACTAGAAAGACTGTGGTTTTGTGGTTTGTCATATATGTGTAACTAACAGAAGTGCTTAATATATGACCTAGTATAGTTAGATGTTCTAAAAGCTTGTGTAGGTCATGTTTACAGAGTTTTCAAATAATAAAACTAAAAATGTATTTTCTTTCTGGTCAGATACATGTGGCTAAGCTTGATCCTAAAGTATTGACAATAGAAGAAGTAAACCATAAACATTACTTTTGAATAAATGAACCAAATAAACATAGTTATTAATCTTTAACTTAAAAATGAATTGAGAAACATACTATTTGGCTTTTTTCCTCCCCTTTCACATGAGAAAGGAATGTGAGCATTAACATTACATCAACCATTAATAGAAGGAGATGCATAGGACATTTAGGTTTTTCTAACTGGAGCCCACTCCAATAGTTATTTTGAGTTAACCACTAATTTTGAATTAATTTATGAGCAGTGATTTCTATAGAAGGGGCCTATGTAGTTATAAAATTAAAAATATTTATTATTTCAGCCTGGCTGGTGTAGCTCAGTGGATTGAGCACGGGCTGGGAACCAGACGGTCCCGGTTCGATTCCCGGTCAGGGCACATGCCGGGGTTGCGGGCCAGATCCCCTGTGAGGGCCGTGTGAGAGGCAACCATACATTGCTGTTTCTCTCCCTCTCTGTTTCCCTCCCTTCTCCTCTCTCTAAAAATGAATAAATAAAATCTTTAAAAAAAAATTTATTATTTCATCATTACTGGATGTGGAGACTTAAAGACACTAACGTATTATCCATTTTGAAAATGAACTATTTAATGAATTAGAGAAGTTTTACACTTCACTACATTTAGCTGTACTCATATGCTAAGATTAGGATCTGATTTCAGTAAACTTTTTTTTAAGGACCCTAATCCTTTTTGAAGTTTTCAAAAATTATTGATGGTGCCAATAGTGTAATCTTAAAAGGACCCATGGGCCCGGCTGGTGTAGGTCAGTGGATTGAGCACGGACTGGAAACCAAAGGGTCCCAGTTCGATTCCCAGTCGGGGCACATGCCTGGGTTGCGGGCCAGGTCCCCAGTGGGGCCGTGTGAGAGGCAACCATACATTGCTTTCTCCCTCTCTTTCTCCTTCCCTTCTCCTCTCTCTAAAAATAAATAAAATCTTTTTAAAAAAAAAAAAAAAAGGACCCAATGGTAATCCACAACAGGGTGGAGATTGACCGAGGGAGGGTGAGCGGAGAGCAAGGGGGGGAAATTGGGACAACCATAATTGAAAAACAGTAAAAAAATAAAATAGAATCTTAAAAGGTAGCATTTTGAGGGTGTATTTACATAGTGAAATACTTTACTTTTAAGAAAAACCCAAATTATTTTAAAGGCTACTGAAGTAACTTGAACCTATCAGCTTGGCAAAGATAAAATACTTTAATACTTTTGAATAGGATTGGGGGAAAATATTTTTATACATTGTTCCTGAAAGTGTAAATTGGTACGACTTCTAAGAAGGGCAGTTTAGCATTATCAAAATTATGAATGTACATACTCTTTTATTCATTAATTCTTTAAACATTTTAAAATTTATTTTATTTTTATTTTTTAAAAAGATTTTATTTATTTTTAGACAGAGGGGAAGGGTGACAGAAGGAGAGGGAGAGAAACATCAGTGTATGGTTGCCTCTCACGCGGCCCCTCCTGGGGGCCTGGCCCACAATCCAGGCATGTGACCTGACTGGGAACGAATCAGCATCC
Source organism: Micronycteris hirsuta (assembly GCA_004026765.1). Classification (NCBI taxonomy): domain Eukaryota; kingdom Metazoa; phylum Chordata; class Mammalia; order Chiroptera; family Phyllostomidae; genus Micronycteris; species Micronycteris hirsuta. The sequence continues at coordinate 151,094 of PVJI01001837.1, forward strand.
CTCTGGTTCGCAGGCCGGCCGGGGCTCAATCCACTGAGCCACACCAGCCAGGGCTTTAATTGATTTTTTAAAGAGAGAGGAATAAAGACGGGAGGAGGGGGGGCATTGATTTGTTGTTCCACTTATCCATGCCCTCATTGGTTGATTTTTTTTTTAATAAAAATATTTTATTTATTTGGTTTTAGAGAGAGGGGAAGGGAAGGAGAAAGAGAGGGAGAGAAACATTAATGTGTGGTTGCCTTTCACACACCCCCAACTGGGAACCTGGCCTGCATCCCAGGCATGTGCCTGGACTGGGATTTGGACTGGCGACCCTTTGGTTTGCAGGCTGGCACTCAGTCCACTGACCCACACCTGCCAGGGCTCATTGGGTGATTCTTGTATGTACCCTGACTGAATATAGAACCTACAGCCTTGGCTCATTGGGACAATGCTCCAACCAACTGAGCTACTTGGCCAGGGCTACCTATTAATTCTTTTTGTAAGAATTATCCTGTAGTATGCTTACACATGTGCAAAATGATGCCTGTACAGGTTGTTTTATTATTATTATTTGTTCACTCAAAAGAGTTATTGTAATAGGGAGCTATTGAAGGTTTTAAAAAGTATTGCAGCAAAAATCTTTTTTTTTTAAATATTTTATTTATTTTTAGAGGGGAAGGGAGGGAGAAAGACAGAGAGAAACACATGGGAGAGAGAACCATCAATTTGGCTGCCTCTCACATGTCCCCAACAGGGAACCTGGCCTGCAAACCAGACATGTTCCTTGACTAGGAATTGAGCCTGCAACCTTTCGGTTTGTGGGAGGACACCCGGCCCACTGACACACATCAGTCAGGGCTCTAGCAAAATTCTTGAAGTAACTTAAAAGTTTAGCAGTGGGGGATTGGCTTTTAAGAAGTGGCCCCTCCATGTGATTGAATGCTCTATAGCTGTAAAACAGAATGAGGAATGTTTTCGTTTACTGATGTTACATAGATGGGTAAAGTAAAAAAAAAAAGGTGTGGTTGCAGTATGTGTAGAATTCTACCACTATTATTTTTTTTTTAAAGAAGGCAGTAGAATATATGTATTTGCTTGCTTATAAGTACAGTATTTCTGAAAGGATACCCAACAAACTGGTATATATTGGTTGCCTTTGGGAAGAGGAACTTCAGGAATTGAGTGGTTGGGTGCTTTGTTGTGTATCCTCTTGTTCTACATTCATCAAAAAAGGTGAATATAATAAATGCATATAATTAAAAGTGAAAAATTCAGCTGTTTTGGAGATTGAAAAAGATAATATTCTACTTTTCTACTTATATTTATACATATATACACACACACAATTTTCAGGTGACATAACTGGGAGTTGTAGCAGACATTAATTCTATATGTTAAATAATAGGATTCAAGTTCAATATTACACAAAATGGACACTAATTACAATATTGAGTTTAAATATCATTAAAACTTTTTAAAAAATTGGATTTATTTGTGTCTTCTACATTGACTAGTACTGTACTCATACCTGTGCTGCAGTTAATGCGTAGGTGGATAAGATGGAAGTCTCTACTCATTTTCATTAATTTTGGATTGGAAATTAAGCCTTCTCCACCACCATTCCTCTACTGGAAGTTTTTATATTGTAGAAATCACTGGGCTTAGCATCAGAAACAAAACAAAATGAAGCAAAAGTGGGTGATCTTAGCTTTACCACTTAGTTACCAGTCACCAAGTGATTTTGAGCAAGGAGTTTAACCCTGATGTGAAAGAATATTTGGTGGGCACCTGCTCTGGGTATGACACTTGTGTTAGGCATATTAAAAATGACAGTTGCCCTGACTGGTGTGGCTCAGTTGATTGGAGTGTCATCCCATAACTAAAGGGTTGTGGGTTCGATTCTCAGTAAGGCCACATACCTAGGTTGCGGATTAAGTCCCCAGTTGTGGGGCATGTGGGAGGCAACCAGTAGATTGTCGCTCACATCGATGTTTCTTTCTCCCTTCCTCTCTCTCTAAAACCAATGAAAAAAATGTCCTCGGGTGAGGATTAAAAAAAAGACAGTCAAAGTTGATGGGATGTTTTATAAACCCATTATGTCACTTTTTGATTATAATAAAAGTTTTCAGTAAACTTAAAAAACAAATTTATGGAATCTTTACAATGTGCTAAGCCTGTGAAGTGGTATTGTTTCCTCTTTACATAAGAGTGAACTTGGATTTTAAAAATGGGTCTTGTATCCAAGGCCACACAGTTTGTGAGTAGTAGAGCTGGAATTCAAACTCTGCTTTGTCTGACTATAAAGCCTCCTGCTCTTCTGTATATAAAGACCGTTCTCAGCTTATTGGTTCTACTTTTGTGTAACTTTTACTTTTGTGTAACTTTTACTTTTGTATGTTACATGCTGTCACCTTAATCTACATTTAACTAGATTCAGCCTCAATACATTCATTGCCTGATGATTTGAAGCTCTTATATGGCAGCACTGATGGTTTGCTGCTGCCCTTGGGGGAAAGGCTACTGTCAAGAATATTAATTTGGTTGCTTCTAATCAGTATTTGGAGAGTTGCTCATCCGTCCTCCATTTTTTTTAAAGATTTTATTTATTTTTAGAGAGAGGGGAAGTGAGGAAGAAAGGGAGGGAGGGAAACATCTATCAGTGCCTCTTGTATATGCCCTAACCAAGGAACCAGGCCTGCAACCAAAGCTCCTTGATCCTTGGAGTGGAATTATAAAATCCAAGATCCTTGGAGTGGAATTATAAAATATACTTCTGTGATCTGAGGGCAGACTCAGAAGGATTCTCTTCAGATGGGGAAATGGGGGCAGGCGTGGGGTGAGGTATACAGTAGTCTGGAAGAGCAGTGCAGGATGCGTACCTATGACAAGTGGGTGTGGGTAGGTTAAATTTGCATTGGAAAGATAGTGAACATTTTGGATATTACTGGGTTTTCAGGAAGAATAGAAGTATCCTGAGGAACAGAAGAACTTCCTTAATTGTGTTTAAAAGGGCTGTGTTTGGTGATATGTAAAATGGTATGTAAGATTAAAATTTTGGCTAGTTTTCTTCTGTGAGGAAAAATATTGCTTTTAGAAAAAGGTAGCATTCCTGCTATTTTCAGGTTTTAAAAAATAAAGTTAATGGGAATTCACTTTCAGGTATGTTTTCACCTTTCCTGAGATGTCCCCAGTTATTTAGTAGTAATCATAGGCTATTTTTTAAAAAAAATTTTATTTGTTTTTAGAGAGAGGGGAAGGGAGGGAGAAAGAGAAGGAGAGAAACATCAACATGTGGTTACCTCTTGCACATCCCGTCCCCAACTAGGGATCTGGCCTGCGACCCAGGCATGTGCCTTGACTGGTAATGGAACTGGTGACCCTTTGGTTTGCAGGCCAGCACTCAACCCACTGAGCCAAACCAGCCAGAGCTGTATAGTATTCTATCATATGATATAACACGATCTTCTTTTGTTGGATACTTTTGTTATTAATTACTTTACTTTTGCTGTTATGAGTAAATTTAGTGAGCAACTTTGAAATAAATCTTTATGTACAGCCATGTACTATTTCTTGGGGATGACACATTAAGTCTTGGAATTATTGATATTTGCTTCTGTATCTCAGCCACTAGGTATATGTGAAAAAATTCTGTAGTTTTTTCTTTTTTTATGAAAGTGTTTTGTCTATTTTTATTTATTTTTGGTTATATATTTATTAAGCATTTATTGTGTACTACTATCTGGAGTCTACTGCTGTCCACCCTGGCCCTCCCCCCACCTTTTGGCAACAACTTGATTTTATTTATTTTCTTTTTTTATTGTTATTCAATTGTAGTTGTCCTGATCCCAGCTCCCGCCCCCTGCCCCCTGCCTCAAAAAATGAACCACACTGTTTCTGTTTTTACTTTATGTAAGTTGTAGAGAATGTAGGTCAGTGGCTAAACTACTTCATCCAATGTGGGATTTGAACCATACAACCCTTGGCAGCTTCACTCCCTAGCTTCAGAGCCCAGTGCCTTAACCATTAGGCCACCAAAATATCACTGGCAACAACTTTATTGATGTATGATTCACATGGCATACAACTTACCCATTTGAAATGTGCTGTTCAGTGGTTTTTAATATATTGAGTTGTATAACCATACCAAAATCAATTTTAGAAAATTTTTATCACCTTAAAAAGAAACATTTTTTTTTTTAAAGATTTTATTTATTTATTTTTAGAGAGAGAGGAAGGGAGGGAGACAGAGAGGGAGAGAAACAGCAATGTATGGTTGCTCCTCACATGGCCCTCACTGGGGACCTGGCCCGCAACCCAGGCATGTGCCCCGACTGGGAATCGAACCGGGACCCTCTGGTTCCCAGCCCGCGCTCAATCCACTGAGCTACACCAGCCGGGCCAAAAAAAAAAGAAACATTTTAACTATTATTGTCCAGCCCCATCCCTACCCTTAGCCCTAATCTATGTCTGTAGATTTACCTATTCTGGACATTTCACAAAAATGGAATCATTATATACAGTCTTTTGTGACTGGCTTCTTTTACTTAGTGTAACGTTTTTAAGGTTTATCTATATTGTCGCATGTATCAGTACTTCCTTTTTATTGCTAAATTAAAGTTCCATTTTTTCAGTTCCATTAGTAAATGTGTTCTGCTAAGTCTTATGGCTGTCAATCAGATTATCCTTGCCCTAGGTTTGCCTCTGTATATCACCTAGTTGTTAACATTTTGCTGGATATTTATTAATCTCTAAAAGTAATGGCATTGAGAAGGAAAAGATGTGAATCTTGAAGCAGGCAGTTTAGCTGTTAGTATTATTGGCAAGAATTTATTTTAGCCCTGGCTGGTGTGGCTCAGTTGGTTGGGCGTCATCCTGCAAACCGAAGGATGCTGGTTTGATTCCTGGTCAGGGCACATGCCTGGGTTGCAGGTTCGGTCCCCAGTTGGGGCGTGTGGAAGAGGTAACTGATTGATTTTTCTCTCTCACCTGATGTTTCTCCCCCTCTTTCTCCATCCCTTCCCCTTTCTCTAGAATCCAAAGAAAAATGTTTATTTTAAAATCAATGTGAAACTAATGGGAAAAAATTAAGAGAAACTTGGGAGTTACTCCAATATTTTATTTTTCATGTTTTGCCTCAGCCCTGTTATTTATTACATTTATTTGAGCTAATACTGTCTATAATATCAGTACATTTCAACCTAAATTAAGGAGAAAGGCAGTCAGATGTAGAATTGGAGTGTCGGAAATAAAGAGTTTTCTATTGAGAGCACGCCTATCCTAAAATGCAGTCCAGACTAGTTTCCCACAAAGAATTTCTTTACTTCAGTCTCAGGTATGTGATTTGTAGTGTTGCCTTACTTTAATCTCAGGTGTGTGATTTGTATTGTATGTATTTTAAAGAATGATTTCTCAATTAGGCTTACAGGAACATTTAACTGTCATGTGTTGTCTCTTATAAAGAGATTGGTTCCTGAAGTGTTTTGTTTGTTTGTTTGTTTGTTTTTGTCTGTGATGGGCGTTTTCATGAGTATATAGTTTTTTTCCCCACATAACTATTTTAAGATCTTTTTCATGAACATGGAAAGTATCGCTTTAGACAGACTATGTCTTTATGTTGAATTTTCAGGAGATAGAACTGGTGTCCTAAGAATTTATGAGTAGGTTTAGTTGTCTTCATGCATCACTATCACTGCTCAAAAGTGTGAGCCTGTACTGATTGCTGTGTTCACTGTGATATCCCACAGAAATTGAGAGTTAATAACATGTGGGCTTGTATTTTGTCTTCTATTTTTCTATTAATTTTTTTATTGTATTTTAGGAAAGTGTTGAATTACTGCAATTGGGGAAAAACCCCCTAGTTCTTTACTACTGGCAGTTAGAAAAGCACAGAGGGCTGTCAGATGTCTAGGCTCCAGCTTATGGGATCTAGCGCAGTGGATTTAAGTTTTTAAGCTTTTTTTAAAATGGAAATTTTGATGGAGTTAATTTTAGATTTATGTGCAGTTGTATGAAATAATACAGGCATTCTTTGTGTATTTGACTAGGTATCCCCCAGTGGTAACATTTTGTAAAATTAGTATAGTATCACAACTAGGATATTGACATTTATACAATCCACTAACATTGCTCAGATTTCCCCAGTTTAAACTGGGAATTTTATGTGTGTATAAGTTCTATACCGTTGTATCACCTGTGTAGGTTTTTGTATGCACCACCACAGTCAAGATACTGAACAGTTCAACACTATAAGGATCTCTTGTGTTGCATATTTATAACCATACCTACCTCTGGCACCCGCCCCTCCCACTTTTCATCCCCCTCTGTGGTCTTTAACTTCTGGCAACCATTTTGCCTTTCAAAATTGTTACGTAAATGGAATCATACAGTATATAAACTTTTGATATAGGTTTTTTTCACTTGACATAATTCCCTGAAGATTCATCCAAGTGTATGTGTTAATAGTTTGTTCCTTTTTATTGCTGAGTAGAATTCCATGATATGGAAGAATCAGAATTTGTTTAATCATTCATCTTTGGAAAATTTTTTTAAATTTCATATTATTGAGTATGCTATTACAGGTGTTCCAATTTTTCCCCTTTTGCCCCCCTCCACCCAGCATCCCTCACTCCCTCAGGCAGTCTCCACACCATTGTTCTGTCCATGGGTCATTTGCTTAAGTTCTGTGGCTCCTCCTTTAGCTGTACTGTACTTTACATCCCCATGGCTATTCTGTAACTACCTATTTGTACTTCTTGATCCCCTCACTTCTTTACCTATTCCCCTATCCCCCCTTCTCATCTAGCAACCATCAAAACACTCTCCATATCCATGATTCTGCCTCTGTTCTTGTTTCCTTAGTTTGTTTTTTAGACTCAATTGTTGCAGGTATGTATTTATTGCCATTTTATTGTTTATAGTTTTGATATTCCTTTCTTAAATAAGTTCCTTTAACATATCACATAATAATGGTTTGGTGATGATGAACTCCTTTAGTTTTTTCTTGTCTGAGAAGCTCTTTATCTACATTTCCATGCTAAATGATATCTTTGATGGATAGAGCAATCTTGGCTATAGGTCTTGCTTTTCATGGCTGAATATGTCTTGCAAATTCCTTCTAGCCTGCAGAGTTTCTTTTGAGAAATCAGCTGACAGTCTTTTGGGAACTCCTCTGTAGGTAACTATCTGCTTTTCTCTTGCTGTTTTTAAGATTATCTCTTTATCTTTAACCTTTGGCATTTAAATTATGATGTGTCTTGGAGTGGGCCTTGTTTGGTACACTCTGTGCTTCCTGGACTTGCATCTCTATTTCCTTCACCAAGTGAGAGAAATTTTCTTTCATTATTTTTTCAAATAGATTTCCAATTTCTTGCTTTCTATTCTCCTTCTGGCACCCCTATGATGCGAACGTTGGACCTCTTGAAGTTGTCTCAGAGGCTGCTTATACTGTCCTCATTTTTTTGGATTCTTTTTTCTTATTGCTGTTCTGCATGGTTGTTTTTTGCTTCCTTATGTTCCAAATCATGGATTTGATTCTCAGCTTCATCCACTATACTGTTGATTTCCTGTAAATTGTTCTTTATTTCAATTAGTGAGTCCTTTGTTTCTGACTGGATCTTTTTTATGCTGTTGAGGTCCTCATTAAGTTTCCTAAGCATCCGTGTAACCAGTGTTTTGAGCTCTGCATCTGATAGATTGCTTATCTTCATTTCGCTTAGCTCTTTTTCTGGACTTTTGATCTGTTCTTTCATTTGGGGCACTCTTATTTTTCTCTTCGTTTTGGCGGCCTCCCTGAGTTTTCTTCTTTGTATTAGGTAGAGCTGCTATGACTCCCTATCTTGGTAGTATGGCCTAATGTAGTAGGTGTCCTATAGGGTCCAGTGGCACAGCCACCCCTATCATCCAAGCTGGGTACTTATGAGGTGTGCCCTTCATATGGGCTGAGTACACCCTCCTCTTGTAATTGAGCCTTAGTTGCTGTAGGTAAATCAATGGGAGGGATTTACTTAGGCCAGTCAGCTGCAAGGATTGGCTGTAATCACTGATCACCAACCCCCGCCCTCTGTGGAATATCAGCTGTGTAGGGGCAGGGTGGTGGTGCTCTGATGTGGTCTGTAGCTGTCCATTGAATTGGTAGGCTGTGGGCTTTCCCAGGTGGTACAGGCCAAGGTCAGCCTCCACCTGTGTTTTGCTCAGGGCCACCCTACCTGATCTATAGAGCAATCTGAGATGGCTGTTACTTGTGCTGGGTTTGGGGCTTCTCAGGCAAAGCCTAGCTGTGAATCTAGGCTGGCTGGGGTTAGTGCTGTGCCTGGGGCCACTAAGCGAGAGGTACAGTGGGGCTAGGGGCTCACTGAGGCCAACTGTTGCTTATTTGAAAGGATTTAGAAAGTTGTGAAGCTTGAGCTAAGATCAGCCATTCATATGGAAGAAGATACTCTTCACAGTTGTAAGTTGGGTGGGGTGGAGCCTTAGGGGATCTCCAGGGCAGGGCAAACAGTGTTAGCCAGGTTGATGGAGTCTCAGATATAGCTCCACTCTGTCTGCTGTGTGGCTCTGCCTGCCTTTCTGTCTGGAAGAAGACTGTCCTCAGGCTCCCACCTTGATGCCAGGCACTTCATTTCTTGTCTGTATGGGATTGATGTCTTTCAAGCTGCCACCGCAGTGCTGGAGCTCAGAAGGAGTAAGTCCGAGTAAGTTCGTGTGTGGGTTCTTTAAGAGGAAGTGCTTGGGACTTCAGAAGTTCCTCCTACTACTCAATCCCTGCTTGTTTTGCAGCCAGAAGTTATGGGGACTTATCTTCCTGGCACTGGTACCCTGGGCTTGGGGGGCCTGGTGTGGGGCTGGGACTCCTCACTTCTGAGATATCTCTCCCGAATTTTTATCGGCCACACATGGGTGAGGGACCTGCCTGTTCCATGTCTGCACCACTCCTGTCAGTCTGGATGGATGTAGTTTCTTTAATTCTTTAGTTGACATACTTTCATTCAACTCGATTTCTGCCAGTTCTGAGTGATGGTTGTTCTATAATTTAGATGTAATTTTGATGTGGTTGTGCAAGGAGGTTAGGTGGGTTTACCTAGGTCACCATCTTGATTGGAAGTTGGAAAATTTGGATTGTTTGTAGGTTTTGGCTGTTACAAATAAACTCAAGATGAACATGTCTTTTTTGTATGAACACAGGTTTAAAAAATTTCTTATAGATTAAAAAACCCATTTATTGTTTTGAGAGAGGGAGAGAGAAACATTGATTTGTTGTTCCACTTATTTATATGTTAATTGGTTGATTCTTGTATGTACTCTGACCAGGAATCAAACCCTCAACCTTTGCTTATCGGGACAATGCTCTAACCAACTGGGCTGCCTGAAAAGGGTCGTTTTTACAAAAATTATTTATTGGTTTCATTTAGAGAGAAAGAGACAGATGTTCATTTGTTGTTCCACTTATTTATGCATTTATTGTTTCTTGTATGTGCCATGACTGGGAATGGAACGTACAACCCTGGCATATTGAGACAATGCTTTAACCAACTAAGCTACCTGACTAGGGCCTGAACACAGATTTTGTGTGAATGTAAGTTTTTGGTTTTTTTTGGATAAATGCAAATTGCTGGGTCATATGGTAATTGCGTGTTTAGTTTTATAAGATACTGACAGCAGTATCTTTTATAACACAAAGAGTAACAGAAAAGCCTTGTATAAACAGATGCTAGGTACAATATATGTGCATGAACAAATCCTGGCTGAGCTGCTGTTCTGGTGGAGTAATCTTTGAGTACCACCTGCTTGATCACCACCCAGGGACTATGCCAACCTTGTCTGCTCTCCCTCCCTCCCTCCTTCTGTTAGTTATCCCAATTTTTTCCCTTTTGTCGCCCTCCAGCCAGCCCACCCCCACTCACCCACAGTCATTTCCCCTCTCCATTGTACATGTCCATAAGTCATTCGTACATGTTCTTTGTCTAGTCCCTTCTTCTTTCCACCATTCCTATATTCCACCTTTCTACATTCTTCTTCTCACCTCCTTTCCTATAGCTATCAGGTGTGCCATGTTTCCATGTTTCTGGTTCTGTTTTTCTCATTAGTTTATTTTGTTTATTAGATTGCAGTTATAAATGCGGTCATATGGTATTTGTCTTTTGCTGAGTGGCTTATTTATTTATAATTATTATTTTTTAGTAACTTAAAAAAAGATTTAGAGGTGATGTTAGGCTTGTTACAGGCAAAGCTGGTATTGGAACTCAAGTTTCTTGGTTCCTAGTTTTTGTTGCGTTTGTAGAGTTATATTTTTATGTGTATTATTTGAATGATTAAGTAGTCCTGCAAGGTCTACTTAAGTAATTGTAGTAGAGAATTAACTATTAGCTTATATATAATTTTGTAATAAATTGTGTTCCTTTTATTTCTCTTTTATAATATAGTTAGTATTCTATATAACATACATATATGGAGTTATTTAAAATCATGTTTAGCTTGTCTTATTTATACATTTTATTTCAGAATGGTAAAAGGGATGTTATAAAATATTTATTTTTTAAAAAAGACTTTATTTATTTTTAGAGAGAGTGGAAAGGAGGGAGAAAGAGAGGGAGGGAAACATCAATTTGTGGTTGTCTCTCACACATCTCCTACTGGGGATCTGTCCTGAAATCCGGGCATGTGTCCTGACTGGGAATTGAACTGGTGACCCTCTGGTTCTCAAGCCGGTGCTCAATCCATTGAGACATGCCAGCCAGGGAAAAATATTTGTTATTTTTAAAAAGACAGAGTATTGGGCTTGATATGACTGAGAACATCTAGGATAGGTGGAATGTAGAATTGTAGCACATAGGAAAACATGGTGGGAGGAAGCCTGGCTCCTCGGAGAAACTTAAAGAGGCCATATATAGCTTGAGAGGAGAGAGAGGGGGAGAGGTGTAAAATAAAGAGATGGATGAGTCCAAGAGGGAGATGGGGCCATGCAGGACCTTGTAGGAAGAAGCTTAGAGGATTGTTTGACTAGAACAGACACTGAGGAGTTATGAGGTTTAGAATTGCTTGACCAAGTGGAATTCATAGTTGAAATTGACTTTAAGGTCATATAATTTAACCATCCCATTTTACAAATAAGAAAGTGGAAGTTAAGGGAACTTTCCCAAAATCAATGGTGCTAGCTCATTGTTCACATTTGACTTACCAGGCAGAGGGGTTCAATTTTAGATAATTGGGAGCATTTTAGGTTTTGAGCAAGAGAATTCCAAGATAGAGATGGCTGGATGGCCGTGTGCACCCAGGAGACAGTGGGGTAATAGGAAGCCACAAAATCAGGGCCCCATGCATCAGGATTTGAGTTGGGCCACCAGCTTACTAGAATCTTCATTTCATTGTCCTGCATTGACTTTTTACCTGGTTATGTAGACTTCCAGTTGCGTGCAGTTCATGTTTCCTATATCAAAGCTCTTCTTCAGCAACATGCTTTGAAGACTGTAGTTTTAAGTAATACTGAAAATAAGGAACTAGGAGCTCTGTGGTTTAGATCTTGTTTAGAAGATTATGTTTAAAAGGAGTTTGTGCACCTAATTCTCTGTAGTATTACTCATGGATTGGTCCTAATGTGGTGCATTATCTCCTCTCCCAGGTGAGGTGAATAAGCAAGCTTTCAAGAGTCCCTGGTACCATTTGGTGACTCACAGTGAAGGCAGTCCCATTGTTATGAGCAAGTAAATAACAGTTTCCAAGGAGACCTAACCACCTTCTGTTTTTTAATCTATTTTACCTAAATATACATTTAATAGTTGGTACATGCATGTTATATAAAATATAAAATGGATATAGTGAAATGTAAGTTTCCTACATCTGTTCTCCTATCTATTCAATTCTTTCAGGAGATAATTATTCTTTTAAGTTTTTTGTATGCTGTTCCTTAGATAACCTATGCTTAGTGTATACACATAAAGTCCCACTCTCAGAGAGCATTTTTTTTTTTGTATCTTTGCTTATTTAACAGTATATTTGATCTTATGTATCTGTAGTTATAGAACTACTTTATTCTTTTCCATGGCTTCTTAGTATTTCATTGTGTCAGTGTAATTTTTCTCTATTTGCATGTGAATATATGTTTAAATTATTTCCACTCTTTTGCTATAGTTTTGACTAGTTTTAAAGTGGCCAGATTTGAGATCAACCTGTGGAAGGTGTGTGTGGAGACAGTGAAAGGAAGATTGAGTTAAGAAAGGAAGATGTGTAGAGAAAGTCTAGAGATAGCTAGAAGGAGGATAAGGGGAGAGAAAAAGTTAAGGAGATAAGAATAAAGGATAGGTGTGAAATAGCCCATGTTTTCCCAAGGCAAGTACTGAAACCCAAGACTCAACCTTTCTGTTACTGTTTGGGAACCAGATTGAATTCATAGTTATTAGGCATGTGATCTTGGGCAGGTTATCCATTTTTTCTGTGTTCCATTTCCTCATGTAAAATGGGGTAAATGGGATAATGACACCTCACCATATAAAGCTGTTAGTATAGCATCTATCCACATCCATCCACATTGAGATAGCTTTCTGCTACCTCACCCACCACCTTTGCCCTTACTCAGCCTTTTTCAGCTCAGGTGTACTCCTTCAAGAAACCATCCAGGTTAAACTAAGAGCCCCACTTCTGTATCCCATACCTTTGTCTTACCTTTCACCCCATTTGTCAGGAAAATGAAGTCAGTCAGTCTCCCTCACCCAGATGTCCAGGAGACTGTGGCTTGGCAGTATTCATGTGGCCTTGAGTAAGGGCTGGAAAGCATAGAAGGAAGCTCTGTCATGTAACTAGAAGGTCAGTTTCAGCATCTTGCTGGCTTTGGGTGCACTTAGTGTATAAGGGAGTCGGGGCTTCTTGCAGTTTGACTTGTGGCTTGCTGCACATGTGGATTTCCCCACCCAGGAATAAAGGCATGTCAGACATCCCCACGGCTCCTCGAGTTTTCTTCCATTTGCCTGAATCCCGTGTGAACCTGCCCAGCCTACAACGGTTGCAGGACACCATTCCTTTGAAATTTCTATACCTGATTATTTACTCCTATTTGAGGGTGGGGAACCATCTCTTGTAATGTCTTATGTAATTTAGTTTCAGCCTGCAGCCCCACTAAAATACTTGGCATAGTGCCTGGCATCTAGTAGGCACCTGATAATGTTTGAATTGAACTGGGAAAAGCTTGGGCCTTAGAAACGTTGACCCTAAAGAAATGCTAATCTTCCCACCCTTCCCCCAGCCACACAATTTTTATTCTCTGAGGAAAACAGTGGTTAAAAATGCATTTTCCTAAGTGCTTCTATAAATAAATACATATATAAGTATGTATACATATTTATATATCCCCTCTTCCTCCCTTAAAAATAAAGCAATAGCATACTCTAAATATTGTTTTGCATATTGTAGTCACTCCAGCAATGGAATGATATTCAGTTCTAGGCATCATTAAATTCTTTTTCTTATTTTGAGATAAT